>CAEFZY010079197.1:0-88208 GCA_903066815.1 Brachyrhaphis roseni
GGGGGGCTCAAAAATATGTAGTTGCGCCCCTGAGTGCGCACACCTGATGTTGCTCACAGCGGTCCTCAGTGTGCTCAGGGAGGCTGTGTGTATGCCCAGCTACATGAAAAATTAGAGGGAACATTGCTGATGAGAGTGATGAGTTTACTATTAGGATCAGATCATTTGCAATGATAGGCAGGATTTTTTTTAAAGAAATGTGTGGGTAGGATATCCAGAAAGCAGGAAGTTGAGCTTTGCAGTATGACAAAGTACAGATGGATGAATACCAATACAAAGACTTCCATTCTGTTGACCATTCCCCTCTCTCACAGCTCACTTTCATGTTTGACCACTGTCACATAAAGGCCACTGGAGCTGCTGGAAAAACCGAGAAAAATAAATAAATAAATATGTAGAATGTTGTGTTTTTGTCCACATCGTTAAATTCAAACAATGTTAGAAAAAAAATTGTCTTTTAGTCAGCTCTAACTTCAAAACAAAGAGCATTGCAGCTGCTGCATGTGACTTTTATTTTAAAAAAATGTATTTAAAAAAAGAAAAAAATCTCTCTCTCTCTATATATATATATATATTTTTTTTTTTTAATTGCTGTTGCTACTATTGCCATTTGTAGAAATGAAATGCTCCCAGTCAGAAACAACCAATCAGAGTCACAAGGAGCATCTTAATGTTATCCATTCTCTTATGACTGAGAACTCACCGTTCCAGGAAAATTGTTTATCTGCCGTCATCAATGGCCATGCTAACTAGGCTGAGCATTCATGGCTTCAGATATATGAAGCCATGAATGCTCTGTAGCATAGCAGAGAGTAAGGGGGAGGCTGTGAGCAGCATGTACACAAAAAAGATTGACAGCACTGAGACCCTCCTCCTGGCTCTTATTGGTTGTTACTGACTGAGCGGTGTATTTCTGTAGTTGGCACTGGGAGAAGACAGAGGAGCTAATTTTTTTCCACGTCATCTGTCTCAAACAAACCTGCCATTCCATAGTGACAGTTTTAGCTAATATGTGAAAAACATTGGGTTTTTTTTGTTATTTTTAAATAAAAGTTACATACTGGAGCTTTAAAAACCATAAAATTTAAAGAGGATTTTCACATTCCATGATATGTACCTACAGCTGGGTTATTAGATGATGCCCTTTGCAGAGACCTAACAAGAGTGTATATAAAGTCCCACAGCTCATATTCTGGTCTTTTATGTCTCTGGAACAACTCTCCCTGTTTCATCTTGATTAGATTAGACAAGGTATTCCTGAGAGATCCTTTAATACCCACACACCTAAAGACAACAAGAGCAAAAGATGCTTAAAAGGTCAAAAGACTCAGGGAGTTATGAAAACTTAAATCTTGTAAATTGTAATATCCTTTCTTCCAACTCATGAAGCACAGTGTTCATTAGTGAAACATGAATTTAAATTTCCATGCTACTCCTTAAAACATTGCTGCTAATGATCCTTACTTAATTGCACATAATGGCATCTGTCTTTAATTAGCACCGAGCAAGATTGCTTTTTAAACAAACTTGCTAACTCATATATGCAAACAGCTGGACTGGTCATCTTCAGACAAAAGCTAAAATGATACAAATAAAGTGTTTCTGTAGAGACTGTGTGAAAGCACCAATGTTGCAGGTCCCAGGTTTGCGAAAAACAAAACATCTTGCTAAAAAAATAAATACATAAATAAATAAAAATTACTTATCAAATAGTGCAATCAGTCAAGTTTATTTGCGCAGCACATTTCTGCAATAAGGGAGTTGAAAGTGCTTTACATCATCAAAACACAAAAATACGAAGTCATAAAGCACACATTAAGTCAACAATTGAGAAAACCAAAACCAAACATTACATTTTGATGAGTGCCATAATCAAAATCATCAATTGGTCAATGTTCCATTTATTATGTTTCGAATGTAACTCTAAACAGCTGGGTTTTTATTCTAGATTTAAATGAACTCAGTGTTTCAGCTGTTTTACAGTTTTCTGGAAGCTTACACCAGATTTGTGGTGCATAGAAGATGAATGCTGTTTCCCATGTTTAGTATCTGGGGATGCACTGCAGACCAGAACCAGAAGAGAGATGTAGAAGGTTGATACAACAACAGTAGATCTTTAATGTTTTGTGGTGCTAAGCTGTTAAGAGATCTTTGATATTTTAGGTATATAAACGTATGAGTAAGTTTCTCTAGATCCTGCTGAGACATAAGTTCTCTAATCCTGGAAAGGTGATAGAAGGCTGAATTTGTAACTGTCTTTATGTGTCTCTGAAGGTTCAGATCAGAGTCCATCACTACACCCAGATTTAGGGCCTGATCTCTAGTTTCTAACTGTAATAACTGAAGCTTTGCGTTGACTCTAGCAGCTAGATCAGGAGTGGGCAATTCCAGGGCTCGAGCGCCGGTCTCCTGCAACTTTTAGATTTGTCTCTACTTCAACACACCTGATTCAAATAATGAGGTCATTAGCAGGACTCTGGAGAACTTGACTGCACTTAGGAGGTGATTCAGCTATTGGATTCAAGTGTGTTGGACCAGGGAGACATCTAAGAGTTGCAGGACACCGGCCCTTGAGGACCAGGATTGCCCACCCCTGCTCTAGATCGTTCCTCTTTATGTCCAGAGATCATAACTTCAGTTTTGTTTCTGTTCAACTGGAGAAATTTATAGCACATCCACACATTTATCTGTGCTAAGAATCTGTGCAGTGATTGGATAGTTTCAGAATCATCTGGTGATGTCATAACATAGAGCTGTGTATCATCTGAATAGTTATTGTAGCTAATAGGAGCAAATAGATATTGACTTAGAGGGGTACTAGGATTGAACCTTGTGGTACACCACATGTGACTTCCGTCCACTTTGAAGAAAAGTTACCCATTAAAACAAAGAAATCCCTATTGGTTATGTGAAATTAAAATCAACTGAGTTGTTCCTGTGCTATGTCATTGTCAACACTGAGGTCCAATAGAACCAGCACTGCGGTTCTTCTACAATCTGTATATATGTGGATGTAATTGAACAGACTCAGTTCTCTGGTAACCACGGAAACCAGACTGAAAGACATCAAAGTGGTTGCTAATCTTTAGGATGTTATTTAGCTGTTGAAACACTGCTTTTCCAATAATTTAGCTTATACAACAATATTGTTGACCTACCTGCTGGATTTCCTGACACACAGACTTCAGTCTGTGAGAGCTGGTAAAAGGTTCAGTACAAATCACATCATTAACCCTCTTATGCATGAGTGACTGACTATACAGTCTTCCGTAAGTGGAGACGTGTTAGAATCAAAGTGTTATTATGCTACTTTAGTCGTTTTGTTTCAAAATAATGTTTTATATAAAACTTTCTGGTATATTTTATTTTTTCTGGTATAATACAATAATTATTTCATGTTTGAAATATTTAGATTTTTCACTTTTGTAAACATTTGTACAACAATTTATAGAATATTTTTAAAACAAAATGACAACAGCAATGTTACAACAGCAATGATGAAACAATGTCCATTATGTGTGTGTGGGTGTGGGGCGTAAGAAAGAGCATGTTTCTTTAAACTAGCCAGCTAACCAAGCTAGCTAACATTGCTGTCTGTATTCTATTGTGCTATGTGTATCACACATGTGAGTGTATGTGTTTTCATCTATTTATCCATCCATCCATCCATCTTCTTCCACTTATCTGGGGTCAGGTTGTGGGGGTAACAGCCCAAGATGTGAGGCCCAGACCAGACTTCCCTCTCCCCAGCCACTTGGACCAGCTCCTCCGGGGAACCCCAAGGCGTTTTCAGGCCAGCAGTGAAACATAGTCCCTCCTGGGTCTTCCCCGGGGCCTCCTCCCGGTGGGACATTCCTGGAACACCTCACCAGAGAGGCATCTAGGAGGCATCCTAAGCATAGATGAGGGTGGGAACGTATATCGACCGGTAAATCAAGAGCTTTGCTTTTTGGCTCAGCTCTCTCTTCACTACGATGGACCAGTACAGCACTAGCTTCCATGCAGATGCTGCACCAATCCGTCTGTCGATCTCCTGCTCCATTTTTCCCTCATTGGTGAACAAGATCCCGAGATACTTAAACTCCTCCACTTGGGGCAGGACACACTCCCCGACCCAGAGAAGGTACACTATTCTTTTGCAGCTAATTTATTTATGCATTTATTTATGTAGCTAAGAATTTTTTATTTTATTTATTGAGATAATAAAAGAAAGAACCTTGAATACAATAATCAACAGGTTTTGCATGTCATTCAACAGATTTTCTCTCTCTTGGTTTTCTCATCCAGGGTGTCAGACACACAGAGAGACACACACACAAATAATACACGTGCATAATAAAGTATAGGTGGTAAAGTTAAACAAGCTTGATTAGATAACTGGTGTTAGCTAAATTTAAAGAAGGCTAATATATTGATTTGTCACAATAACACTTTTACAGTACTCACACACATTTGTGAGGTAAAAAATAAAGATTATACTTATATGTAAGAGTTCTTGCTGTGCAAAATACCATTACTCAGGGGTGACAATTAGGACTCAGTGTGTATGGGTCACAAAAAATGTGTTTTCAACAGTCACAGTTGGTAAGAAACAAATATTCCCATTAAATTCCACAGAAAATGAAAAGAAAGGGGTAGTAATTGAAAACATGCTATTTCTTAAAATTTATAAAAGGTAAATTAAAAATTTTAATTGCATGATATCTGTCATGATGTCAGTGTGTTGTGTTTTTTGTTTTTTTGTTTCGTGTGTGCTTCCTGTCAGATGTCAGGTTCTCCAGTGCTCCCTGTTAATTTAGCCCTTGTGTGTCACCCTTGTCCGCTAATTATTTATTCCCCTCACCTGTTCTCCATAGTGTTTAAGTTTGAGTTATGTCCTTGTGTGGCGCGGGATTCTTGTCTGTGTTAAAATTATGCCAGTGTTTCTCTGAGTGTGGACCTGCTCGTGTTTTGACTAAAGAAAAATAAAAGCAAGATGCCACGTCGCCGTGTACCTTCTGGTATGTCCTCTATCTTAAAAACACCATTCCTGACAATATCAGTAAAATGTTCTTTGAGGAATATCTGGAATATGAAGTGAAGAAAATTTTTCACTACAAAGATATTGCAAAGAGATTGCCTAAATGGGTCAAATAAGACCCACTTATGCTTCAGAGGAGTAAATATGCAGATGATACAACAAAGGTGGGTCTCATCAGAGACAACAGTAAACTGGCCTACATAGAGGAGGTAAAACATCTGGTGAACAATCTAAGTCTGAATGTTAACAAAGAACAACAAAGAAATTGCTGTTTTCAAAACAATCAACCAAATCACATCCTCTCCTCATCAATGATGCTGCAGTAGAGCCGGTAAACAGCATTAAATTCCTGGGCATACAGAGCAGACACTTAGACCTGGTCCCTCCAAAGTTCTGGTCTGGTGAATAGAGCTCACGTTTTACATTCAATGAGAAGATCTAATCTCTTCCCTCCCATCCTCACCGCTTCCTACAGAGGAAAAATAGAGAGCATACTGACCTGCAGCATATTGTACAGTTTAGAACATGCAACACATCTACCTGGCAAAATATAGAGAGAGTGGTGAGGACTGAGAGAATCATTGGGACTGAGCTTCCTTCCATCCTTGACACTGCTCACTCTCTGCCTGTCCAGGTGTTGTTGTCGGCATGAGTTGTGTCTTTTGAAGAATTTCTGCTGCAGCATCACAAGCATGATGTGTTTGGGATTAAAAGTCAAGTTAAAGGTTTGACTTGTATGTCAGTGTTTTCATTATTCACATGAATACAGGAGGGTGACACTTTCTCTCTTGAACCAGTTTGAAAAATGACGGTTAGGGTCGAATAAAATGTTATTTCCACAAGGTCACTGGAGTTAAAACGGCTAAAAACTTTCCTGTTTTAGAAAAACATCCCCATGCTTATGGTGCCTTGGAAAGGTCAGGGAAAAGGCCAAGGAACCTTCCAGACTGTTTAAATTGTCTGCTCTCTCAGTGCATTCAAATGGCTTGCCTCTCTTCCTTCCATGGGATAATTAACTAGCAACTGGAGTGAAATTAGCTCCCATAGACTACACTGGTTAACAGTCACTCCCCTCGTTTTCACAACATGCTCTTGGAATTTCCCCAGGTAAAAATTTTGTGACTTAGGTTACAAGTCAAAATTGTACCCCAATTTTGTGACTTCTATTTATATTGGCTAAAACAAAGGGTCAAAACCTGTTTCTTTCTTCAAAGTCAAGCACCATGATTATTTACACATATCAGAGAACTTTGAGGTAAACTTGAATGTCCACCACATCTTGTAGGGTTTACTTTATGCTAAATATTTTATTAGTAAAGGAGATTTTAAGGTAATTTCATGTATTGTTACTGGTAAATTTTGCTCAATATGTGTGTTTTAAATGTACAGGTAAATGACAATAAAGTCTGTCTTTGCCTCATTAGGTTGATATTGCCGCCATATTAACCTGACCACCAGATGGCACAAACTTCACATCACATTTCAGAAAGACAACAAATAACATTTCAAAAGTGATTAACATATTCTCCAACATACTGTTACAGTTTTCAGTTGCTTTATGCTCCTACAGGTGTCACTAGCCTGATAACAGGTTCAATGAGCAGACAGACTGAGAAAGCTTCCATGTGAAAACCAGTTCTAGTCAACTGCCACCTGTTAACATAAATTAGGGGCAGGTGAGTCTGTTGTGTTGGGGCTATTGGTAATCTCCCTAATCCTTGTGGTAGTGGGGACCTTCACCCACCCACCTCAACCACATTTTTTGTCCACTGACACTACTTTTGACTCAGTTTATTTAGTTGCTCCAGTAAAGTATGAAATCCTTGATGCACTTCATACTTTAGGCAGGCATACTCTGTCTGCCTTTGACAGACAGATTTGTCATCAAAAGTTATCAAAAGCTATAGAAGACTTTAAAAAAGAGATGAAGGTGAGCATTCTAGCACCAGAGCAAACAGGGTTGGGTTTATCTGTCCTTATTTTTCAGTGGTCAAGGTTTATTGAAACCATATTGCCGAGCTTTAGTCATACTACTTTGTCTTTTACTACTTTGATAAATATTTGGAAAATATGACAAAGTAAGTCATATGATTCCAGTGCTCTCATTCTACAATAATGTTAACACCTTTATGAATATAGAATTGCTAAATCAAATAAATAGGAAAGCACAAATACAAATAGTTTTCAGTTTATTTCAAAATATCTCCATCTATTTCACCCTATGAAAATAGCCGTTTACTTGTAGAGCTGGCATGTCTGTCTTATCAGTAAAACTTTTCCTTTTATTTAGTCTTTCTTTTTCTTCTTCTTCCCCATCTCATCTGAAACCAGTCGTTCCTTATCTCATGACATTTGTAAGTGCCAGGCATCCGTCTAATATACTGTTGCATATTATTCTTGCAGCCTGTGGCTTATGCAGTTGAGATGAGTGAAGATGGGGGTGTGAATTCTAGCTTATATCTGAGTAAACAGAAGCCATATTATTCTTTATTGTGTGCAGGTAGCGCTGCTTCTTCAGATTTTTTTCAAGCTCTCTCGTCATATTTGGAAGGCGAGATAAAGGTAAACTTACTAATGTCAACAGGAAGGAGGCAGTATACCTTGACACTAGACACACATACTCATTTTCAAACTCCATAAACATCCACCTTTTTTAATATTGCATATTGTGTGTGGGTTTTAAGCCTCTGGGGTTTGTTTTAAAAGGTTACCTTGGCTTTATCTGCAGGTAAAATGTGTTGAAACTTCTCTTCTAAATAGATATGTTAACTAAATCTATCTCATAAAAAAACAAAATATAACCTAAAACTTGAAAATATTTATTTGAAATATATTTTTTAAACTACACTGAAAGACTTCTCTAAAAAGTAGTCTATACCAGTTGTTTGGGAAGTATCAGACTTCCCAAGGTGTCTTTGCTTTCTTACTCTGATTTTGAAGTAAGAAACCAAATAGTTATGTTTAACACATATTTTTCAAACATGCTGAGGCCATTTATAACACTGGTTTGGATACCTAACTGAAACAAAAAACAAGAGACTAAAATTTGTAGACTACTCAAACCTGACCCTCCAACCCAACACCAGGACATTAACTGACCCAACCATCCAACAAAATGAACAAACAAACATGAGAGGAAATAGCTCAGACCATGGGTAAAGATGACTCAAGGTCAAGCTAATTGTGGGAGATTAAACATTTTTCAGAAGTGCAGAAAGTGAGTTCACTCGACTATGAAATCTCTTACTCTGGCTGGAGTCTCAACCTTCCACAGACAGTGCTCACAGGGTGCGCGGCTCACAGACTACACACACTACATCAGAGTATGTTTATTATCATATTCAGTATTAGCAGAATATTATAATAAACCTATGAAAGAGTTAGAGGAGTATTTTTCTTTAATATTAGGTAGTGCAGTTTAAATTATTGGAGCATAACTTCACTGCTGGTGAAAAACAGTGCTGCTCTTGTTGGTATTTGTTAAATTTCCATCGTTGTAAGGGTATTTGTGTATTTTGTATGGAGAGCATGTTCACAACATTTCTGATAGCATCAAAATGGCTGGCTGCAGTCAGCTTTTATCTAAGGCAGGGGTCGGCAACCCGCGGCTCCAGAGCCGCATGTGGCTCTTTAGCGCCGCCCTACTGGCTCTCTGGAGCTTTTTCAAAAATCTTTGAAAATGGAAAAAGATGGGGGTGGGAAATATATTTTTTATTTTAATATGGTTTTTGTAGGAGGCCAAACATGACACAATCATTCTTAACGTTTTCCAATGCTATAAAAATATGTAGAATAAATATTAAATTTCAATATTTCCGTCAACGGAGATTTGCGTCATAGTCTGTGACGTTTCTTCCAGCTTGTGTTTTATTACTCTCTGTTTGTTGCCCAGGTAAGGGGCAAGTTATGCATGCTCCGTTTTGTTGTTTTTGTTGTCACACACTTTACGTGATTATTCACAAAGAGCGATCGTCATTATGCAAACTGCATTTGGAAGCAGATTTTCCGAGTTCCAAAAGGAAAAAATGACCCTTTCCCTGTCGATCTTTATAATTAAAATGACATCAAAAATCAGATTTCTTTATTGTATTTCTTTAATTTTATCAATGCAACGAAACACAATACATTTATATTGTAACGGAAGGTAAATTTAAAGCACCATTTGTACAACAGAGTCACGTGGTGCGTCATTCCGTCCAGGACGCACTGCAGGGAAAATAAACATTTAATTATGAATGCTAATTATGTATACGCTTAGTCATTTTGATAACAGGCTAATGTAAACACTTAAAGCTTATTTTGCCTTCATTATAAGCCTTATATAAGGCTTTTAATTTTTTGTGGCTCCAGACAGATTTGTTTTTTGTTCTTTTGGTCCAAAATGGCTCTTCCAACATGGTGGGTTGCCGACCCCTGACTTAGGGTCTTCTTTTTACCCATTTTGCCAAATTGTTATGCTGTGCTACTGCTACTTTCTGGGTTAGAGTATGTGTCCACAGACTGATCTATAATGGGGACAATATCCTGATAAATACAAGTATGAGTCGCCTACCATCAGGCGTTGGACTGGTACCTGATGCTGGAATCGGTATCGGTGAATCGGTGAGGCAGAAAGCTTTTTAGCAGCTTTCTGCCTCAAGCCGTTAAAAAGCTGAACTCTTGTTGAGATTAAATACTAAACATTAGTGCTGTTGACATGATTTTGGTTTGAATTTATGAAGACTAACTTGTTGAAGGTCTTGAAGGTTTTTTAATTGGTAAAGAAGGGATTTGACTGACCAATATTAATGGTTTTCTTTCTCTGGTACCGATCGTTAAGTAGCATGAGCAAAATTTAATCAGTTTTTGTTTGTTTGCCTTACTTTTTTGTCCTTATTTGTGTTTGCTTACAGTCTCAGAAAGATCCCATGCTGGTGGAGAAAATCATGAACGATCTGGACTCCAACAAAGACAACGAGGTGGATTTCAACGAGTTCGTTGTGTTGGTGGCGGCCCTGACCGTGGCTTGTAACGACTTCTTCCAAGAGCAGAACAAGAATGCCAAATAGACATCTGGAAACAAATGTAAATCTCAAAATTGCAGTTTAATCACTCGCGTCTCATATGTGATGCATGTACGATTAAGCCCGCACTCTTTGAAGACTCCTTTATCTGCTTGAAATAAGAGTAGTTGCTACTGCTAATTAGCTCTGTGACATTTCCCTTGAAAAACATTGTCGTCATCTGAAACCGTGTCTGTATCCCCTGATTGTGTCCCAGCAGATGCCCCAGTCGACACGCTCTCCTTCTTCCTCAACTTTAAATGTCAAATGTATAATATCTGATTTTTCCCTGATGGTTCATTAGGCAGGAAACATTTTTCTCCCCTGTCAGTTTAGCTCTCAGCTCCCAGGAGAAATGTTTTCCAACCCCTCCGTGCGGCGTAGCTAGAGTCATGGAAAAAGTGTGCGTGTTTAGCAATGTTCCCTTCTACTGTATGTTCCGGCTCTTGTTTAGATGCTCGTTTCTTTCCAGATGCTATTTTTTTTGTGCTTTTTTTTTTCTAATAAAACTCTATGCATTTGACTTCAGTTCCAATTTATTCTTCAAAGCTGCTGTGTTCAGTTTAAGCATAAGTCTAGTCAGTAAAGTTACTGCATCATCTCTACCATTCACTGAAAAAACAGAATGAAACTCCCACCAAAAATATTTAAGTTAAGATCAAATTATGTTTGTCAGACTGATTTTATTTATGTTTGTTTAACAAAACATAAAAAAAAAGTAATATATTTACTTGGATAAACTTAAATTGATTAAATGTAACAAATCAACTCATTTTTTACAGTTGGATCAGCTGTTTTCTTTTTCCAGTGTAGAACCTCTCCTAGGATAAGTATTCAATAATATACTGAAGGTTTATAAAAACAATAACTGAATAAAAGACAGAAATTGGTTAATAAGATTAAGTGGAAAATGAGAGGCCAACCTAGCCATATTTAGTCATAAAGCAGTAAACAAGAATTTAAAAAAATGCTACATGAAGAATTAATAGCATTTTTTATGCAAAATTTAAGTCATACAAATTGTTACTAATGAACAGGCAAGCATAAAAATTTCTTAGTCTCGATCTAATGAAACTTTGGTCAAGGCGGCCATCTTGTCTCATTTTTAAATGATCGGACCAAAGAAGGATGTACTATGAATGGAGCATGATTTGAGTCTGTGATTTAATTTTAAGAAAAAAGGCAGGGGAAGCTTTGAAAACAAAACAAAAACTCTGTTTTATATTTTAGTTTTATGTCTCCGGTACCAGAGTTTGGTTCTGTCTGTTGAGGACCTGAAGGTAAAAGACATGGAAAAAGTAATGTCAAACTTTCAAAAGTCAGAAATATGACTTTTGGAGCAAAATTTCCAAGCTTTTCTGGAAATTTTTTACTTTTGAAACTCGGAAATTTTCAAACCAAAACATTAAATATTTTTAGATCAGGGGTCTCAAACTCCAGTCCTTGAGGGCCGGTGTCCTGCAACTTTTAGTTGTGCCTTTGCTGCACCACACCTGAATAGAATAATTAGTTCATTAAGGTTCTGGAGAACTGATCTACACAAGCAGGAGGTAATTGAGCCATTTCATTCCAGTGTTTTGTACCTGTGGCACTTCTAAAAACTGCAGGACACCTGCCCTCAAGGACTGGAGTTTGAGACCCTTGTTTTAAAATAATCCTAAAAATTTCTGAGTTTTTTGGAAGAATTTTTGCTTTTAATCTGCAAAGGCCCTAATCTGCCATCATGCTTATTCAGTTACGTATGTCTAGAAGTGACAATTTGAATCCAAGATTTCCTGAGCAACCCAAACAGTTTCATCCCTATCAACTTTGGTTGACACTTGAAGCTGAATATTTAAATCTTTATGTCTTTCAGAAGGACCACAATCCTAAACACTGATTAAAACTAGCTTAAATAATGTCAAAATATTTTCACTCCTATTAAGAAATAGAATTTTACGAGGGCTTTGTAGATAGCCAAAAAAAGGAGTAAATTTCTTCAAATAAAATGCAACCAAAAGTTTAAAATTTTAGATTTTTTAAAACAGAAAATTTCCAAGTCAAATTTTTTTTTTTGACGTTTGAAACTTTTTTTCCTACAAAAAATTTCAAAATGGAGGGTTTTTTTCTTAGCTAATTTTCTATCATGTCAAACACCGAAATTTCGACGTTTTTTCCAAGAAATTTCTGATGTCTAAAAAAAAATTGGAGGATTTTGTTTTTTAACCTACAACCGTATTGTTGAAATGAAAGCAAACAAACCGTTAGCTCGACATTAAAGCTACATTCAGGCTAACAGTAGTGAACATAAATCTCTAACCTGAGCTAACTAGTCAGGCTTTATCCCGCGTGGACGTTCTCTCGGGGCGAGAAGCCGCCTCGTGTTTGTCGGGAAATAACTTTGGCAGCTTGTGTAGCAGTGAAGCACGGCGGTCTCAGTCCTCACGGACCACCTGGGTCCCGCTTCCTCAGCCAAAACGAGCTGACACGTCTTCCCCCCTCGAGCAGAGCTGCTAATGTTCCCGGCTCGGCGAGGACAAAAGTGACTCGGGCTGTAAGGGTTTTCCTCTGTAGGTCCACTTCCCAAAATACCAATAGCAGATTTGCTAATTTGCTCTGACATTCTCCGCGGTGACGTGGGAGAAAACTATTGAAATTAAAGCGTGGAGTGTGGCGCTTTTATCCAAGCAGATGGCGCCTGCAAAAAAAAAAAAAAACACCCTCCTCTCCATTACAATGCAATTTGTCTGAGATTGGCAGCAATCACACGGAGGATAATCATCCGTGGGAAGATGCCATGAAGTAATTATGTTTTTTTTTCTTTTTTTTTTTCATTTATAAAAAGGTTGTAATCAATGCTGTAAGTGTCAATTCATAATTTTCAGATGTGGATATTTATATCCTCGGTCTTATGATTGCTATCCTCTTCCTCTGGATGTCACGTGCCAGGAAAAATAGAAAAAGAAACTTCCAGAGTTTCGTCTTTCCTGGAGATCATAAAGTTTGAGTCGTGGACGTCTCATTGCTTCCTGGGTCACTATAATCATCTTGTTTGTGTGGGAGGAAAATTACTCCAATTATACAGGAAAAGATCACAAAACAGTTCAGGCAACAATGTTTGCACCTGAATACGCGAGAGTTTCTAACCACTAGACGGTAATTTAAGAATCTAGAAGGAGAAAGGATGGAGTCTATTATTTTTTTTATTTCAACAGATGTGGGATGCTGATGCTGATGAAAGACGACTTGAGAGGCAAACAAGCTCAAGAATATTCTAAATAAGTTGAACAAATGTTTGCAGCCACAACTTACAGAACCACAAATCTGAAGGTGTGCCTCTCCAGAACATCCTCCTTGTCTTCAAACCATTTCTGTGTAGCGTTAGCTGGATGCTTCAGGCTGTTGTCTTGCTGGAAAATAAATGTTCTCCGAAGCCGTAGTTCTTCTACAGACAGAAACAAAATTGCCCTCTAGTATTTTCCTGTGATTTGTTGTTTATTTTACCTTCTGTCTTTACAATCCTTCCAGAGTCTGGTGCCGAGAAGCATCCCCACAATATGATGCCCACCATGTTTCAATGTGGATGTGGTCTCCACCAAACATAGTGTCTTGTCTGATGGTCATATAAACTCATCTTGGTTTCATCAGACCAAATAACTTTCTTCCACTTGACCATGAAGACTCCCACATGCTTTTTGGCAAACTCTAATCGAGCCTTGATCTGACTTTTCTTGATCAGTGGCTTTCTCGTTGTCACTCTCCCATAAAGCTTTGACTGGAGAAGAAACAAGGCAACAGTGGTGAAGTTTGAAGCAAGAATTGACTGACTTCAGGCCTTGATTGAAGACGTGATGTATGAAAAAATCAAAGGCCTATGTGACCACACCGGGACCACCTCAGTGGATGGGTTGCGTTGAGGTGTGTCGAAACAGAACAGATTCCTCAGCATAGGTGATTGTGACAAAAGACACTCCATACACCATTTTGGCTGACAATGTCCTTTCCATATTTGTTTCTGTTGTGCTCTATGTGAACCCTTCTGAGTTCTACTTTATGGGCGTTTTCATACCAACCTACTTTACGCTTCTTCAACCTAACTCTAGTTCGTTTGCCTAGAAAGTCCAGTAGTTTGAGGAGGTCTGAATGCACAATCTGACTTTGAAGCGGACCAAAAAGGTGGTCCGCCTAAAAATCCACGTCTTGGTTAGGTTGATGTGAACATTGGTGCGGTTCAAATGAATATGAACGCTAAGCGGATTGGAGCCTGCTACAAAAGCAGGAAGTGGACTATTGCGCAGAGCACTCTGGGTAAATTCAACCAAAACAAGTGTGAGAGTCTAAAACTCGTGGAAGAAATGACTCCTGGTTTTTTTACCAAAGTCATAACCTCTAAAATCTGATGCTTCTCCATTTTTGCTTACATTTTGTGAAGAAAAAAGTTGCTCTCATTTCTTCTTCTGAGGTTTTTGTGTCATTTCCTTGTGCAGCGCCACCACAGGCGAAGGGCGGGACAGGTTTTTCATAGGGTTTGGTTCGCTTAACACAGTACAGTGTGAAAGCAAACCGCACCAGCTGAAAATGTAACAAATGATGCAACTTTGGTCGAACCAAGTGTACCAAACTGTCTGAAAACATCCTTGATCTCCTTTGGTTCCACAAAACCCTGGGTGTATTTTGAAAGCTCACATTTGCAAGACATTGATTGCTTGAATGGTGACTCATAAAGTACTAGGCATAGCTGTGAGAGGGGTAGTCTTTCAGACTTCCTTATGAAAAATTTTTAGGTTTTGTGAAACGGGTGACTGTATTCCCCTAAACACTTTCTCACCAAAAATGTCAAATTGGGTTCAGTCGGACTGCTGATTTTTGCCTCTGGCTTGTTGTACAAGCAGAAACATTTCCCTTAATCCCTTCAGAGTCCTGCTGACTAGCCTAAAGCGCTGTGTGTCTTTGTTGGTGTTAACCTTTTCACTGTCTTCACTTTGAGGTTTCTTCTTTGTACCGACTCCTGGAAACATTTTTGCTTTTAGAAGCAAAATGCTTCCAGGAGTTGGTGGAATTTGCTGATGACGGACTGGTACTTTCGTTTGACTCCGCATTTCTTTTCCTCGACACTCAACCTTGATCCCTGAAGTTTGTGCAGTGAGTTGATTGAGTGAGATTCATGTGTTAACGATTGAGAATTGCTCTCGCTTTCATTCGTTCGGACAGCAGCTCAGATGTTAATGGAGAGATGGCGTTCATTTCCATCGGGTGTTGGGCCCCATTTCAAAGGTTATGAGGACAGACTCTCCTTCCTTCATGTGACATCCATCCAAACGAAGCTGCCACCTGTGACAAATGTCTTTCAAAAAGGCCTCCAGCCTTTATCTCCCCCATGCTGTCCGTTCTTCTGTTTCGTCACTTTGTGCGTCACCGCTTGTTTCGTAACTCATTAGGAGTGACCTGTATGTTTCTCCTTCTGCGTGTGCCTGCAAAGCGCTTTCATTTTCTTGGCTCTATGTAAGGACTGCTTGATTAGTTTATAAAGTGGGAAGACAGATAGAATAAAGAAAACTCCTCTATGATAAGTGAAGTGCTCAGGGATGCGCAAACACTGGTAGATGTCAGAATAACAGCGTCTTTCTTTGTTGTTTCTTTATTACCCACATTTCCCAAACACCTACTATTTCACCACTAAATATTGTTGCAAAGTTTTACATTTTGTAATTCCATAACCGTGAATGTCTGTGAACTTTCCTGGGATTTTACACAATAGACCAACACAAACTCCCCCTCTGTTACCCGTAACTGAAATCAAATGCAACCAGTTTGCCTGAAAGTTGCTCTGTATAATCTAATCTAAAATGCAAAAAATGAAATTAATCAACTAAAGTGCTGCACGTCAATAAAAATGAGTTAAATTTGACCACCCTAAAGCATTCTGGGATAAATGCTATCAGTTCACAAACTAGAACCACATTCATTATTAATTATTCAAGGACGTTTCCAAAGAATTAAACTAACTAAATACAAGTAAAACCAAATTAGCATTCCTTCTAGGTTTGAGATGAAACTCAAAGATTGACTAAGAAAGAAGAATGTTTAGTTAAATTTAGGAGGTCAGGACACTGAGCAACTGAAAACAGCCTGAATGCAGCCAGAGGCGACTGATTGGTTGCCAGGTAATTTAAGACCTCACAGATGAATCGCACAGTGCTAATTATGCAGAGGACGTCTGCTCTGAGGAAAACTGTTGACAGACACATATCGTCTTCCTGCAGTTTGCAAAGAAAATCAGAAGAACATAAAACTGAAAAGTATGACTTTATTCTTTATTACTATTTTCTCATTGTGGGTGTTTTTATAGACAATAAGTGTAGCCTTTCCATATTTAAGTGTAGTAAAAGAAACGTATGTACATGTATGCAGTACCTTGAAAAATAAAAGCCATAAAAAGTAACAAAAATTAAGAAACACAGTACAACAGTATGTATGTTGTAACAGGCAAAAAATCTGTAAAAGAAAATAATCTTGATTTCCGTATGAAAAAAAGATTAATTTGTGAGAAAACAAAATTCTAAGATGGAAGTACATCCTAACTAGTTACACCTCAAGTATGAGCTTTTTTACTTAGTTAACTCAGCTTTATTTCACCAAACAAAACATTAAGAACAAGTTTTTATTAACATTTTTGAAGACATCAACAAGCAGACAGTTTTGATAACTTTTGACCCCGCAGTTCCTGGTTAATCCCACCTTAACTCAACCAAACATACCTCAGGTTCACTGTAACGCACTAAAACCTTCTTCCATTCTTCTTATTTTTACATATGCATGTATGTATAGTGATAAAAACAGTGAAAGATTTGTTTTTAAAGTGTAAAAGTTCCTATGAAATAAATGAACACGTATTTAGTGGTATTTCGAGAGATACAGCACCAAGCGTCTGTATCTGTTCGGAGCTCACGCTGAGAGACAAATTATTGATAATCTTCCCATCAGAGATGCTGGATTCAAATGTCAAGCCTAATTTCCTCAATCTGCAGCGCAGCAGCCGAGCTCAGTGTAACTACCGACAGCAACCTGTCAGTCTAAAACACGGCTCTGTCAGCAGTAATTAAAAAATTTCAGTAAACAAGATGTGACTGATGTACAGCTTTAGGCCACAATTTTAAATAACTAAATCACTTTTATATATAACAGCCGGACCGCAGGGTGCAACCAGTAAATCCCATTGTCTGACGGTCGGAATGGACCATTGAACGCCTCACTGAGCGTAAAGGGAAGTATCAGAATTTAGGTTTATTTCAATCATTTCAAACTACTTTATATGTGAAAGAGCTCCAGTTTTGCTAAATTGCATTGAATTCAGTCTATGTTCATTTTATTTAGTACAATTTTCTGAAATCCAAAATACTTCTTTTCTCCTAAAAGAAACCTGAAACGTCACTGACACACCTCCTAGTTAGTAAACATGAGGTGACAGTGGGAAGGAACAACTTTTTCTTTTATTTATTTGTTTTACTTTTTGAAGGAAAAAATAGCCTTCTTATGAAACAACATTTTATAGAAATGCAGATGTGCTTGTATTAAAAAAAAGAAAAAATCAGTGTTACAAGGAAACAAGTTTTTCATTGCCTTTTACTAAACTTTTTCTCCCCAAAATGCACAGACCCATTCAATAAATTTGAATATTAATATTTTAAATATTGTGAATATTTCTACTATCAGTAAGAAAACTATTAGTAAAATATTAGTATTCCACTACTAATATTAGTAATATTGCACTAATATTAGTAAAAAATATTTTACAACAACTTGTAGTTTTTGTATTGTTATTGTCGTAAAAGAACAACAAGCTATTAAAAAACATATTTAATATAGAGATTACTTTGATTAATGATGCCGGTCAAATATATTATCAACTTACAGCAAAAAGTTGAATTTGCTTTTTAGTTTGTTTGTTTTACTTCACTTAAAATGTAAAAAAAATTATTTACTTCTATTTCTTTATGAAATTCAGATCCATAGCCCCTATTCACAACAAACATCATCATTTCAAAGCACTTTACTGAAATATGAACAAAACATGTAAACTGAAACCAAAATAATGTGTATAAAATGCAGTTTATGATTATTTTTATTTATCTAAAATTAATACTTTCAAGGTGGCCTAAAATCAGGTATTAATCTTTTTGCTTTAAGAATTTTGTACATGAGAAGCCATAGAGGTGAACAGGTGGTAATTTGGGGTCGAATGTGGAATAATTCCCGTCGTATTCAGTCTGCTACACGACTTAAATTCAATTTAACGTCAGACCAGCAGAGAGAAGTTTTACAGCATCAAAAAGCCGTTTGTTTCGTGCCGTTCATCCCAAACCGCGGCTGCAGGTGTCCATCAAAGATAATGTTCCTGCAGGACTTGCGCCGTGTCAGCCTCCTCCGGTCAGAGATCACCTCCTGCTTTCACCTGCTGTCACAGTGGGAGGAAACGATTTAGCAGAAACGGTCAACGGTGACGGCAACATTGTTCATCGCCGCAGGAGGAAACGTTGCAGGAGAAACTCCCTGGAAACCTTGGAGAAGACTGGAGCGCCAACACAAAGGCTGATTCTTAAGCCGCGTCTGTCCTTTTCATGGTTTACTGTCGAAGAACCCAAATAATTAGACGTCTGCTGGAAATTCTGCACAATCAAAAAATGATAATCTACTTTTTTTTTTCTTTCTAAGAATTGCGTTGTCTCTGAGGTCAGTGACCATTAAATTGCATTCGTTTCGATGCTTTTGCCAAACAGTTTGAGCAAATGCAATGTTAAGTGCCTCCAGGTGTTCCAGATAAGAGATGCATAAAATAATACAATTACGCAGGAGGACCTTTGACTATGAACAATGAAAGCCGCTCGCCATCCATTCATCCTAAGAGAATTTTTCTATTTCCAAATTTAGAACGCTTTTATTTGAGCATTTTGGAAATGTTTTGCTCTCAAAAACCCTGTGAGGTCAGGACATAAGGTCAAGGTGAACCGTGGTCTGTACCTTTAAGTGCTGAACGACGTCACACGTTGAAGGTGAAATTTGCGAGAAAAATGAGGAAATTCCAAAGATGTGACACTGAACAGGTCGGAAACGCCACCGGAACAGAAGCACGGACAGCCATCAAACAAAACACCTTCATCCACAACCACTAACTTTGTAGAAATTAAAAATTTCTAAGAAAATACATCATATTTGTTGTCATTTTTATGGTATATCGCTCACAGTTTTAGTAGTTGTGAGCCTGAATTACACCTGAGGATTTAAGAAATGGTTATCTATATGTTACTATCCATCATTCATTATGCTGATGATATGGCCTTTGCATCACATAAAGTTTCCTTTGAGCTACGTTCAATAACTTTTAGTAAGGAATGCTGCACTGCACAGATTTATTTCTGATCTTTACAAAAGCTGATATGGAAATAATCCTTTTTTTTGCAGTTGAACTCAAATTTTTGATTGCTTTATTGCTGTTCTTACTAAGCCTAATATTTCATATCAACTGAAATAAGACAGCCACCACTGAATGCTTTGCCATGCAGTATAAATTTATTACAAAAGTGTTTGTTTTTATGTTGTTGGGTTTTTTTTTTAACCAAATTTAACTGCATAACGTCACCAGATACTCACATTTCTTTTATTTACTTTCTGCATCACATGAATTGACTCGGCACGCTCGCACAAACAGAACATTTTAGCACCATTCATCTTCAAGAATCACAAGAAACTTTATCACAATAATCCCATGTCGATAATAAATACACGTTATAAACAAAGCATTAAATAAAAACGACAGCTGAGATGCTACAACAATGAGCCATAAAAAAATTAATAAAATTAAAATGAGAGCACGGGGGAATGAATTCAAAATGCCAGGAAATGTCGCAACCTTAGGATATTTATTAGTTTCAATTTTTACTTCAGTCTCCTTGGATTTTAGTCTGAAAGAGGGAACAAAAAAAAAAGTGACTTTAGAAATGTTTGGCAGTCAAATGACGCATGTGTCACATCGTGACCCTGCTGGGATCAGTTGTTGAAACAGAAATCTTCCACGTTGTTGAGTTTGATCGTCTGTAGCTCCTGGCTGTCCAGCAGCCTGTAGCTGAAAGACACGCGGCTGACGAACCGCCCGCTGGACACCATCCTCACCACCGTGTTGTCGCAGCCAATCTTCATGTGGGCTGTGTGGGCGGGGAGAGGAAGAAGCGGCGATGCGCGTTAGGTCTGAGCGAGGTCAGTGACGATGTCACGTCAGCTGCTTTTCCGTTACACGTGTGTGCAAGAAGTTAATGTCAGGGGAAAAAAACACCAATTTCATAATTGCGGTGTTTCCATGCAGTTAGAATCACATGTGAATAAGCTTGTTCACATGATAAGCGAAGAAAATTTCGATTTGGCCGAAAAACCTCCTCATGCTAGTGCTGAAACTTTTCAAAATTGGCATGTTTCGATTAAGGGAATTTATTTTCAAAATGTCAAATTGCACAATTATACGGCCAACGGAAACGCAGATAATGGCAATTTAATGAGGAGGGAAGGAAGAGTGTGCTTACTGGGTCCAGTGAAGGAGATGCAGAGGTCTGTGATGGGAAGCAGTTTAGACGTGTCGATGCCACTTCCTCCCAGCAGCTGCACGTAATCCCCAGACTCTGCACAACTAGGTAAGGATCTCTGTGGAAATCAGCACATAAAAATGTGACAAGTTCAGCTTAATTCAATTCAGTTCGGCTGGCGATCTGATATTAATATCTGTATCAGTCCTGATATTGGAAAAAAAAAAAAAAATCTAGAACGAGTTTCGGCGATTTGTGGTCGTTCCATCAGAGAAATTCAACCAAGTCGAAGTCCATCACCAATCTCTCAGAATAAAATAGAATAAAAGCTTGTCCCTCCCTGACTAGCTTTTGTTTTACATTCTGTGAATGATTATAGATTTAAACTAAATTCAGATGCAAAGAGAGTTATTTAATGCAGGGGGAAATATTAGCTGCTTTTTAACCCGTAGAACAAGCTAGAAGAAAAAAATTAACACTACCATAACAAGTTAATATAACTAACTAGAAAGAGTCCAAGACAAATACATTTTTGTGCACTTTGGTCTTCCATCCACAGGAAAACTCTATTTAATATCACTAAAAACAATTATTTATGAAAACTACGACCACTGTGGAGATTTGAGAAAACTCTCAAAAGTTGCAACTTTTTTTTTGAAGGATTCTGATTGGCTGACACGCTTTGTGCCACACTGCCCCTTGTGGGTTTGGCATGTTTAAAACAACGCTCAGTGGCAAATTTGTGCGAGTTCTTTTTGTGAATCCGACCCCATGTGTACAATAGTTTTTTAAAGCGATGTGATGGAGATATTAATTTTTATAAAAACCCAGCTAAGTGTGGACAAGACCTGACTTCACGGTGTTTTTTTTTGTTTAAAGGACATGAGGTGAGAAATAGACCACCTTCAGTTTTAAAGGAACAGTAACGTTTTGCTGCAAAGTTAACAATCTGATATAATCCACATTCCGCTGTCACCACATGCTGTGGTACATAAATAACATAAAATAATCTGTTCAAGTCTGAAGTAGGCTTTAAACTTCCAGAGTCAGGAGTTCTAATCCAACTCTTCTGCATTTGTTACGTATTTTATCTTATTTTCTTTTATTTACCTTAGGAAAGTTGCTGTGGTGTCCCAGGCTGAACTCTGAGATGTCGATTGCCACTGGATAAATGATGGAGAAGCTGCAGTTTCTGTGCTGCTGCGGCGTCACCATTGTGTAACTGCCCTCTGGTGACTGTGAGATGACATTGCAGGCTGCAGGGAGACAGAGACGGATCCAAACATCAGATATACGCTGGATGGACGCACTGAACAAACGATGTGTTTGCACCTTGTGACAAAGGAGGGTCTTTTTTTTTATTCTTCATGTCTCACACAGTAGTCCAAACGGGCCTTCAGCAGACAAGCCGATTCGTTTACGTGCGCATGCGTTCTTTTGCTTTGGGAGATTCGTTCTGAATGATACTCACGAAAGGGGTTGATGTGCTTCCTGACTGTCATTGCGAAGCTGCTGCCGGCGCCGTGAACGCGGAAGAAGACCATGGCCACATTCTGGGAGGAGCGCACGCTTTTCCCCGCGGCTCCCGAGTCGCAGTAGTTCACGTAGCGCTCGTAGAGAGGCAGCGGGTGATCGTGGGAGCTGGGGAACTTCTCGCCCTTCATCACCCAGCCGTCAAACATCTTCACAGGACAGGTTGGCACACAAGAAGAGATGATTTTCACTTAAAGCAGGGCAGAAGCAGAGCTTTACATAAAATGGACAAAATGTAAAAACATAAGCTCTGGACTAAATAAGCTAGAGAAGAAATTAGGGATGCACGATATATCGGCACCAACGTCGGCATTGGGTGATATTTGTCATTTTTTAATGTATCGGTATCAGCCCGATAATTAAAACTGGGTTGATATGAACAACCGATGTTCATTTCTGGAAATGAACTATATTTGTTTGGTCATGTGACACTGATGGTGATGCAGCACAGGATTGTGGGAAATTTAACTGAAGCAAAGTTGTCATTTTTTTCGATGTGTTGAAAAGATAGTATATATAGGAGCAGTAATAATATCGGGAGATAAATATCGGATATTGACCCACATTTTCACATTGGTGAATTGCTAATATAATATTAACATAAATATTTTGAAAACAAAATCTGTAACAGGAGCTTTTCTCATTTAAAGAGGAAAGCAGCAGCTATTCTGCCAGTACTATATTATCATTCATTTGTTTTAAATAACTGATACAAATAAAAGCTATTTATTGTTTGTTTGTCTTTTTTATTCTCATATGTAGACTTAAGCAAAAATACTTGTGAAATTGTGTAGTAGTATCACACTCAACTAACTGCAAAAAAATGTTTTACCTATGAACTCCGGGGGTATAAGAAGCTAATATTAGCTGGCTAATTAGTCAAGCTATCTGCTCCGGTGGCTAGAGCGTGGGCAGCTGGTTAGGTGACCTGCTGCTTTAGGCAACGTTACCTCGGTAACAGTGATGATGGGTGGAGCTCCTTCAGGAGCTGACATATTTCTGAACAGTCTTGTGTGTTTTTAAAGTTTTATTTTTCAGTCTGTTTTCGAGCAGGCTATTTGGCATGAAGGTTTAACTCAATGCTTCTAAAGAGCTTTTCAGAAAGTGTTGCAAATCTTAGCAAATTCTCCAGCGATTGGAAACGAAGAACAGCCTGCAAAATATAACCTAAACCCACCTCCCTCCACCCCCATATAAACATCTAATATGAGTTAAAAAGATGTTAAAGGGTATTAAAGTTGATCATTTTGCTGCCTTCTCACTGTAATGAAGTCTCCTCCACTGCAGTCGATGTCCACGCTGTCAAACTCCACACTGATCAGCTCGTTGGGCTCCGCCGTGAAGAAAGTGGCGCAGCTGAGCTGCGGGGTCTCAGCCGTGAAGGTGAACTGACCCTCCACGGCCACCATGTCCAGGCAACCTGACAGCCAATCAGAGAGAGGGGAGCGCGCATCATTAGTGGACACCCAGAGTATTTAAATGGAAGATTACAATTTATTATAGATTCTTTTAAATTATTCTTATTTGATCTTTTTATTATTATTATTATTATTATTATTATTATTATTATTAGTATTAGTATTAGTATTCTTAGTCCTCTGATTTTGTTCTACACAACAACACGAAGCCAAAGTCCTTGTACCGGCATATATAAAAAACATTGGCCAATAAATTTTAATTAGATTTTTTTTTTCCCCAATAATGGTAATATTTATAAATGCAAACATGTTTATTATTATTATTATTATCATTTATTTATTTTATTTTATTTTTTTTACTTTTTTCCCAAAACTTACGCAAAGGTCTGCGATACATCAGCAGCTCGGGTATTTCCCTCCTCAGGTCAGAGCTTAAAAGCGAGTAGAGATCATCCTTGGAGATATCGTTGTTCTACAAGATTTTAAAAACAACAACAACTAAAGATCATTTCTACTGCGCATCTGTGCATCGTTTTGAACATACATCTTAATTTGAAAGTTTTTTAAAAAAAAATAAATGTCTCTCTCTCACCTCGATGGACCTGCAGTCTCCCTTGAGGACGGACAGACACAGCAGCAGGAAGAAGAGCTGCTCCCGGAAAGTGCGCTCCATAACACGCATGTGAGATTCACCTGGAGTAAAGTTGGGAGAGGTCTGAACTGCTCTGCGCTCAGCGCTGCCTTTTTTTTTGTTTTGTTTTATATACTCATCCAATCCGCCACGGAGCGAGTCACGGGAGTGCGGAGGGTGGGGGGAATCCGTCACCCGCCGCCTCCTTTCTTGACCAATTGCGTGGATGTGACGAGGGGAAGATCGAGGCGAGCGTGAAGAGAGATAAGAAGCGGAGGAGAAGATGAGCGGCTGATGCCAAGAGTCATCCAGCAGATCCATCACATCTTATCTTCCCTCTGACGGCCTTGCTGTCCTTGCTCTCTGTTGATTTTAGCACTTGATGTGCTTGAATGGTGTTTCATCCGAAGTATTGCAATCCATCTTTCAGTGAAGCTGTTGAAGTTTTTTTTTTTTGTGTGTGTGTGTGGGGGGGGGTGTCTTTTTCACGTGAATATTGACCTTTTTCACATTTTAAAAACACAGTCCTCAAAAATATTTTCAGATTTTGAATGATGGACCAAAATAAAGTACCAGTAATGTTTGTGAAGTGGAAGGAAATGGAAATACAGTTTTAAAGTTTTTAGGTTTTTTTGTTTTCTTCCACAAATGAAATTCCAAAAAGTGTGGCATGCATGTTAAAGGGACAGTATGTAAAAGCGCTGATTTTTTTATTTTATTTTTTTTTTTAGCTTTATACTATAAAGCTATATAAGCTATATTGTTATTACCTCATCAAAAACATACATTGAGTGTTGCCTTGTTTCCTTTCATGCTTATGCGAGAAATCCTTTAATGTCTTTTGGTAGTGATGTTTGATATGATATGTACAGCATTTTTATAACAATTGAATGTAACGTGATTGGGCAATAAAATGGCACTATGTGCCTGGAAAATACAAGAAAGAATTGAAAAAAAGAAAGAAAGCCTTAAAAAGTCCAGGATACATCAACAAGATGCTCTGGGCCAATGGAACGAAGCTTATTGTGTCTTCATAAGAAAAACAGCGTGGAGAAAGTTTTTATCAACAGTCATTTGTATGTTCAAGACATTAAAATTAATCTTCAAAGATACTCTATGGTCACTAAGGATGTTTTTACGCCTGATAGTTCAATAGACTTAATTCCGATGGAGACTAAAACTGCAGCATTTGTCACATTTTAAACTGGTGCCTTTGCTTTAACACAACAGTGTCTCCTGCTAGCTTGATCCCCTCCTCGCCTGCTGAAATGACACAAAACCTCCAAAGAAGAAACACGCAGCTTCCTTCTTCACAAACTGCACGCAGAAATGGAGCGATGTTAGATCGTCTTTGGTAAAAGACCAGGAGCTGTTTTTCTCCCGCTGTATTTACCCAGAGTGCCCTGCGCTGCAGTCCTCTTCCTGGTTTTGGATCGGTTTCTGGTCCGTTTCGCGTTCACTTTTCGAACCGCACCATAGTTCAATGTCTAGTCCTAACAAACTCTCATTTTCACTCAGTGAGAAAACTCCACACCACTCACCTCTCTTTTAATTTAATAACAATTTAAGCATTAAATTAGTGAAAGTGATTTTCCTACGTCAGCAGAGTCAACTCCTTCAAAGTACCGTTTCAGCTTCCGTGAGACAGAATTTGAGTACGGTAATTTTGCTAAGCATGAAAAAAAAAAAAAACTCATTAAACAGGCAAATTTGATGATATGTGTGGCTGTTGAAAAGTTGCTGCTTGCATTCAAGTAATTTTATTGAAAGTCAAGGACGCTTCAAGCTCGACTTCTGCCTCACCAAGTCCCTGACGGTCTGCAGGCGCCTCAGGCGGTCCGATAGGTCAGTCCGTTCAAATGCAGAAACTGGGCCTTAGTGTAATCCATACTCAGAAAAAAACTTGTTTGTTTCGGCAAGATAAGCCGTCTAACCCAGGAGATAATTAGGAATGGCATGAATGAGAAAAATCCATTTATTAACACCTTGAGGGCAAATAGAGTGTGGGACTACATGCTGTATATTCATTAGATTCAGCCATTAACTAACACGTTTTAGTTCTATCTATAATAGCGTTTCAAAAATAAGAGTAATGACATAAACATAAACTCATACTTTGTGATACTGGAACAGAAATTTACACCTCGGTAAATTCTCATCTGGTGAAATTAATTCTGTTTTTGTTTTTTGTTTTCTTTTTTTGTCACAAAAAGTCCGACTTTGTAACTGTCTTTATGTGACCCTGAAGGTTCAGGTCAGAGTCCATCACTGCACCCAGATGTCAGACCTGATTGCTGGTTTCTAGCTGTAATAACTGAAGCTGTTCCCTGACGATAGATCGCTCCTCTATGGGTTCAGAAATAATTACTTAATTTGAAGAAAGTTATAGCACATCTATGTATCGATTTGTTCCATGTATCTGTCCAGCGCTTGAATGGGTTCAGAGTCACCTGGTGACATTGCAATGTAGAGCTGCATAGCTATGGTAGCTAATCTTAACTGTTATCAGAGCTAGCGGCAAAATGTTGATATTAAACAAGAAGGGGCCCCAAGATGGAGCCTTGGGGTGTGATTTTGTCCACGCCGATGAAAAGTTGACAATGGAAACACAAAGATCCCTGTTTTTTTTTAGGTAAGACTCAAACCTGTCAAGTACAAAGCGTCTGAGCCAGCTCTGAAGTTGCTTCAACTCAACATTGTCGAATGCTGCGCTGAGGTCCAACAGCAGATTAGGGTGAAATACTGGCTAAACACTTTCAGTTTCAATACTTTTATTTTTCATCATACTCCTACACACAAAAATAAATAAATAAATAAATAAATAAATAAATAAATAAATAAATAAATAAAATTTATTACAGATTTCACACTGTGCTTTTAGCTTCTGTGAGCTTTCTAATCTGTTAGAGTTGCCACCTGAATCCTCCGTGTTGACCGGTCAAAAGTTCAATCTCAGATTCTGAGCAAGAAAGCAGATTTACACTTTCAACTTGTTTGCAGCGGTTGCCTGCGTGTTTATGGCTAAAGGGTTGCTGCTAACAACCAGCGGGACAAATCCCAATCAGATTTACTGAAATGACCGCTGAAGGTCTGTAACAGTCTGCACAGCATCTACATAGTTACGGTCTTGTTGCTGAATGTGTTTACTTCATATATAACGACCCGCTCTTTGCAGCTATTGTAAATGTTAGTGCATTTTTCATAACTGAGAACATTCCTTTCAGCTTTCCAAAGCCACTTAGGGTAGGGATTTGTTTGCTTGTTAAAAAAGAAGTAAAGATATATCTCTTTAATTTTTTGTGGGTGTATATCTATTTATCTGTCTATATAATTTGAACTCTAAAGATGTCAGCCTTGCTGCATTTTTTATTTAATTTGTTTGAGTGGTTGAGTCACAGAAGCTGGTATTAGAGCGTTTCCAGACACTTTATTGTGCTCCTAATGAAGTGGCATCACCAAATTCTCCATCTTGCATCATTGCATCACAAATAATTGCCTCACATGCGTACACTTTCAACCTTTTTACATCGTGTCTTGAGACGACCGCAAAATTTGACATATTTTCTTGACATGTTTTTGTGACAAATTCCACAAAAAATAACGAGAAACTGTGAAGTGGATGCAAAATTAAGCACAGTTTTTCAATTTCGTTTTTTCAAAGAACAATCTTCAGCCTCTTAGCCCTAAATTAAAACATCTGAACCTGATTGCTTTCAACAAGATTCCCTGATTGGTGAATCCAATTTAGAACAAAAGCGTGAAATGATTAATCACATAGAGGCTGATAAAGATTGAGGACTCTTTTAGTTTTGTTTAGTTAGGACGCTCTAAAACAGCCTGTGTGTTTTTCTAACATACATAGAAATGTGAATATTTAACAAGAAATTTGGTTAACTTGAATAAAATTAAGATCTGGGGAACTGTAGGAAAGGTATTTTAAGATATGAAGTCAGAATTCTTTTTATTTTTTTCCAGCGCCCCTAATTCTTATATATATATATAGATATAGATATATATATAGATCTATATATATAGAAGCTATACTCCACTGAACTATACCCTTCAATCCAAAGAAAGACATGAACCAGAATCCATTCAACGTCTTCTTTTACCTCCTCCTTCTTCTTTTTTCATCCTGGGCATCCATGGATCACCGGGACAGCATCGATAAGGAGAGACAGCTCCTGCTGTGATTTAGAAACATCGATATACTTTCAGCAATAATACATGAAATCTCTTTCCCTTAGCAAAAACACTTGACGCTTTGCACTGAGACGTAATTTGAGCTGAGCTGTTTGTCAGTGTCAGGAGGGGAGCAGATCCAGGGCTCGTCTCACAGTCGGGTCGCCGCATCGCAGTCACACTGATTGGCCCCGGCGCTGTGAATCTGCTGCTATCTGCTCCACGTGCTTGTTTCCATGAGTAGATAATTTTGTCAAACAGAAAAAAAAAAAAAACCTCCCAACAAATAACAACTTAATACACCCTTTTTTTTTTTAGCTGTTGACACGACAGGAAACAAATGTTCATAAAATAATGTCTTTTCTGACGTTCTATTTATTAAATATCTAATAAATAAATAAATTCTTTCTCTTGCTCTCAACTGTCCATCAATTAATCACTTATGTCTCTATTTATCCCTAACTCTAACTGAGGGGCAAGAGCTCAGATTTGTTGCTCTTATGCTTTCCATCCAATCTGGCTGAGCTTGTATTTCTTTGTTTGCTTTGCATATAAAAAATTGGCAGAAATGTTATTCATACATAACTATAATTCATAGTTAGATTTATTTTTTGGAAAAATTCTAAGAAAAAAGAAAGGCCACAATGAAAGGTCTGCTTCAACAGGACTTATGGTTCAACATGGACAATAAACCACGGAGCTTTTAAAAAGAAAAAAGCCTCGTTCACGCATCAATTTTATAAACCTCTGATTTATGTGTGTGGGTGTGTTCAGCTCAGGCATGGATAATGCAGATTTAGACAAACAAAGGCCTGCTTATGTCATAGCGGCGTTAAGCCGACGACTCCTGCAGGTGAAGCAGCAGAGACTGAAATCCAGCTTCCGGATAAACGGAATGGCGGCGCATTCAGCATCTTCTGCTTCCTTCTGTCTCCCAGGAAAGTCCCCCCCCTCCCCTTCCTGTGTGTCTGCGCTTCACTCTGAAGTGTTTGAATGACGTGTGAAGTCCAGAAGTGAAGCATCCGTTTTCGTCATTTGACATTAGATGGCAAAAACCGAGCAAATATTGTTTTATTAGTTTATATTTAAAGTTGTCCGCCTTTCAGCAGGTCTTCACCCGTCAATAATGTGCTCGTTCTGGGAGCGAGACCAACTGACCTCGGCTGCCATCTGCTGGACTTCTCATAAAACTGCAACAAACCAACTTTTACCATTTTCTCCAAACTGTCTTTTGTTATCAGTTCTACTATATTACTTTATTCAGCTCTATCTATACAATACAGATTTGTATTAAAAACATGCTATATATGTAAAAAGAATAATCAATCATTCTTCTTCATAAAAAAATACAACTACACACAATACAAACCACGAAGAAGAAAACAACAGGAGGTAGTTAGAGGATCATAGCGCAGCGTGTTTTTTAATTACTTAAACAACTTGAACAAACTTGCTCACGTGTGATTTTAATTGCGTTTCTTACATAGCGGAAACTTTAGCACAACACTGGCAACATTTGGCGCAGATTTGTAATAGAAATTGCAGATACTGAGTGAACGTTCAGAGTGAACGTTCAGACAGCCCACATCGAGCTTTTCGCCTTTCAGCCGACATCCTGAGAAAATTCGTTTTCTAGTTGGGAAATTCGTCTCATTCGCCCTCATTGGAGGGCTGAAGCAAAACCAGTCCAGAGGTCAGAAATGGTTCCCCGGCCTAGACTCTCCCACCTGAGTTACGGATCCCAGCAGTTCCTCCAGAGACACCTCCAGCCTTTGCACATTTTCCAGTGACCTGAACTGACTGAGTATCTCTCCATAGTTACAGTCACAGCTGCTCCGGACGTGGCTCGTGCGTGTGGCCGAGTGTTCCCACGCTGCGGTGCACTGAGGACACTAGGGCCGCACGGACACCGAGTCCGCCCGAAGCCGTCCGAACCAAGAGGTGACGGCGAAGTTCGACAAACTTGGTAAAGAGTTCAGCAGCTCCTCGCTTTTTCTACGACAGAAAGAGCTGCGGGTTTATTTGCTTCCTTTTGATTTCTGAGGGTCAAGACCTGCGTGGGTGTGGAGACATGAGTGGACTGTCCACGGAGGAGCTGTCCCTCAATGGACTTCTGAAGGTAGGAAGGAGCTCACAAACTCACGTTTGTCTAATATTGGTGTTTAACTTACCCACTTTTGCTTATGGTCGTATCTGCCGTTCACCTTCAACAACATTTACTAAAAGAAAAACGATAAAAAGTGAAATATTTCGACTATTTTCTTGGTTTAATAAATATTACGAGAAAGAGAGAAATATGTTTTACTATAATTAATTTAGAGGAACAACTGCTTTTTAAAAAAAAAAAAAAAAAAAAAAAAAAAAGTAGCCGAATACCCGTGATATTAAAATTTTGCTAACTTTGCGGGTTAAATGTGTCGCATCTTCGTTTTTTAAACACTGGTTGCTCTTAACAGGCCGGCCAGCAGGGGGCGACCTTAACAGAATAAACTGTGATGCTATTGACCAACACACAGGGAGTTTAGTTTTTAATAACTAAGTAAGTTAGACTGGTAGACGTTGTTGAAACAAACATTTTGATTGTTTGAAGGTACAACTTGTGATAATTGATTTTTTGTTTAAAAAAAAACAAAAAACGTCTACATTTGTTTAGGAAATTACTGGATTTATTAACTATTTTTTATGCGTCTACATGTATATATAAATTGGGATGACGGCAAATAACTTTATCTATCATTTAGGGAACGGAAAATGAATTTTTTATGTTCAAGCAACAAACCGTCCTGACATTGCCAATGACTTTGATTAAGCCCTGCTATAAAGTGTAAATCTGTTTCTTTCAAATGTCCAGGTTTTGAGATGTTTGCTCACTGCGTCGCTTCTGAATTAAACCTGAATCCTTTTATAACTTCCTGGCCAAAGCAACCAACCTGAATGAAGTGTCAGTCATAGAAATTGGGAGTTTTGCCGACACCATCCAGAGTCACTTGACACTAAATGTTCCGGTTTTATTTTAGATTTTCTGATTTTTATTTGAAAGATGTAATTAATTTTCTGACAGATCACACTGAGTCATTATATAACATCCCATGTAATTTTTATATAAAAGCGTGCCATGCATTTGTATTCAGACTCCTCTGAGTGTACATTGTTACAGAGCAACCCTTTGCTGCATTTAAACTTTACAGTAATTGTTGCATGTTGAACATTTTGACGTGACCCAGTCGGAGCTGCAACTCTAAGAAGCTTCTCCGGCCCTTATGAGCAAAACCACCCCACAGCATGATGCTGCCACCACCATATCGCACATTGAGGATGTGGTGTTTGGGGCGGCGGTGCCAGTTTATCCTGTGTACACACGGCTTTCTGCATGCGAACCAAAGCGATTTCTTCCCTTTGGTTGCCACGTTTCCAGGAATTTTACAGAAACGTACAGAGTCATACACAGGACGCAAAAAAAGAAAGGATTTATTTACAATAAATACTGAATATGTACAGTGATGATAAGTTCTGCTCTCACGGTTCTGCAGCATCTGGGGAAAAGAGAGGTTGTTAGTTCGGACTGATGTAGATAGGTCTGAAACGATTACTGAGATTAATCGCAATGAATCGATTATTGAGATAATCGTCAGCTAATTTAGTTATCGATTAATTGTTGACTGGAGTACACAAACTCCTAAAGAAACCATTTAATGAAAGAAAAACATACAGAGAGAAGTAATAAAGACAAAGCTGAACAAAAAAGACATAAATTTTGAATTTAAGATAAATAAAAGTTTACATAAAACTCTTCATGCGGCACCCGGTCAGAAGAAAAATGACATGTTAAGCACTTTTTCAGTTGTTAATAGTAGTTAACATAATAATTTTATTGACAGAAATCATGTAAATACATAATTTCTGCCATTTAATGTGTCATACCACGTTAGCCTCAAGTTACAACCCTCTGCAACCCTAACTAGCCTGGGCATTGATGACATAATAGATGAGCAACACCAAACTGAGGCTTATTGGCCTCTTGGAAAAGTCCCTGTTAGTCAAATCTTTTAAACAATGTTGGAGACATGTCCAGTTTCTGTAACATCTCTGTTGTCCTTTACTCCTTATGGATGTGTTTCATTGCCAGATTTTTGAAAAAAATAAAAATAAATTCAGGAGTGGCGTCTTGTTGAAAAGAGAACATTTTTATTCTAACAAGATGTGAAAATACGCTCTTCTGACAGATTACAAACTTGTTATAAAACGTGTTTTATGGTCTTCTCTATTTGTTCTCCTCTGGCTCCTGAACATTGTTTTTTGAATTTTGAATCTGAATTCGCAGATACGGACAACAGATGTGTGGATGCTTAAAATCTGGTTGCAATCCAGCAGCATTACACCTTAAGATGGGTAGTGAATGTTAAAGATGTTTCCAAATGACTGCTGTGTGGCTTCGGTCCAAAAATTCATTCATTCACTCGTTTGCAAATGGCGCCTGTTACACCACGTTGAAAACATAGAAATATGAACTTTCTATCAACCTCCAGGCCGCGGGAAATCGTCCACTTCGCTCAGTCTTTGCTGTTTTTCCAACCCCTAGCTTTGGTCCTGTTTCTATAACCAAACAGCAGGAGAAAACTGAGGCCATGTGTCAAATTAAAACAAAGCATTAAAATTCATAGTGACTAGTTGCAGATCCTCTGTGGTATTCCACCCACTTCTGTTTCAAGCTCCTACAGCTCCCTCTGAGGACAGTCGGTAAGCAAAAAAAACATAACAGGAAGGAAAAAATTCAAAGTGACAATTTTTTGGGAGACACCCATATGAGTCACATCCCAAATCACTTGAGTGTTGTTGTTTTTTTTTTCATATTTAATCCACTAAAGGAAAACTAAATAACTGTTACATAACGCACCAAAAACACTATGAATGTGTAGTTAGCAACCAACAACAGTGGATACACAGTTTTCCTGTATTAGTACGTTGTTTCTCCATCATTAGTATATTTAGCAGAGTACATGAGGATGATTGACAGCGCTAAAACCCTCCTCCTGACTCTGATTGGTTGCTTTTAGTCAGGAATGCTGTATTTCTTCAGATGGCAATGATAGAACAGGGGAAAAGTGGAAAAGATTGATATTTTCTCAGGTTATCTGACTCATAGCAAACAGTCAGGACACATTGGCAGTTTTAACAAAACTGTAAAAGACATTTAAAAAAAAAAATAAAAGTTATATACTGCCTCTTTAAATGAGGAAGGAGTATGTTTTGAGAAAGCAGTCGTCGGGTTGTTTCCTGTCAGCTGAGTTAGTTAAAGTTAAGTTATTAGCCTAATTCTATTTATGATCCATATAGGAGCTATGGTAGATTCACGACATCAATCTTTACCAAAAGAAAGCAAGTATAAGTGTAACGTGGTTATATAAAGTAAATGCTTTTTTATAAGACCTTCATCAGTCGAACAACATTACCTCCAATTCATCATGGCAGCAGTCAGTCGATAAATGACCCCTGCAGTCGGAGTGTGACCTCCTGGGAGATTCTGCTCCATTCTGGAGAGATAGAAGTGATATAATGTTAGTTTGATGGACGGACGGACGGAGGGAGGAGAGAGGGAGATGGACCAGGGCCAATGATCTGCAAGCACAGGAACTAAAGAAGAGGCAGAGAAAAGATTTTATTGAGAGCTCTTTCTCTACCCAGACTGAAAAAAATGGGAGCATGCCACAGAGGATGAGAGGATGAAGAGCAGCCAGGTGTTTTAGCCCATTTAGGCTATTAGTTTTCTTCATTAGATGCTCCCGGTTCAGGCCGTCTGCGGGGGGGGGGATTGGGTACATCATTATTATTATTATTAAAACATTTTGTCCCCCCCCCAAAATGAGAGCCACATCCAAGACCGCGCGCTAACGCAGGCTGAGGAGAGACTGGACGCGTTTCTTCTCCTTAATGTTCCCAAACGGAGCGGAGCAGAGAGCGGTACTGGCTCGCGGCCGATGCCCGGAGGAGAGCTGCTGCTGCAGCGGCGGCGGCGGCGGCGGCGGCGGACCAGAGGGAAGGCGGCACCCGAGAGTCGCTGTTCACTACCGGGGATCTAGGCGAACCTCGCCGAGGCTGAGGCTGAGGGCATGGGCTGCGCTCCCAGCATCCACGTCTCTCAGAGCGGGGTGATCTACTGTCGGGACTCGGACGAATCCAACTCCCCCCACCAGACCACCACCATCTCCCAGGGCACGGCGGCCGCCACGCTGCACGGGCTCTTCATCAAGACGGACGCGGCCGAGACCATCCCCTCCGTCATCGCCTACCAGAGCCGCCACTCGCGCAACAACTCGCGAAGGGAGAACAGTGGGGGGCATGTCCGCATCGAGGCCGAGACCCAGACCAGCCACGCCAGCCTTAAGGTACCGGTACCGGTATAGCAAACGGATCCGCGGTCTGGTTTGTGTGTGTGTGTGTGTGTGGGGGGGGGGGGGCGTGTGTGTACCGTAGACGTCGTGAGGGATAATAGAGACTCGGTGGAGGCCTTCGTGTGGTTTCTCCACAGGAGGGCCCGGTGTGTCCGTGAATCTTACGAGCTCATCCATTGTGTCTGTCGGTCTGCATCCATACAGTCAGCAGGGAGAGCTGCTGTGTAATGATGATGCTGAAGTTATGTGACAGTGGCTGCTTTGCTAAAAGGTCTGAGGCATCCATCCTGTCACGTTGCTCCAGCAGGTGGTTCATGCACAAACACCTGGCCCTGATTTAAGTTCTGATGACTGTTTAACCCATAGAAGTTGGTTCATTTTACCCAAACCGCTATTTAAAATTGTATAGGGGCCACAAATAAAGTCGAAACCATGTGGAAATGGCCCTTTGCGCAGGGCCGTATTTATAAAATGTTGGTCTGTGGGCTGTTTGGACCGCTTTCTTTGGTGCCCTACCTCCCATGAATGGCAGTTACAATGGGTTGTTAAATGACAGTTGTGTGCTTGAATGTTGTTTTATGATTCACATCAGGGCTGGGTGATATGGGCTTAAAATTTTATCATGATGTTTTATAGTTCTATTGTGATAATAAAAGTGACAATATTACTTTTTTAGGTAACATTAGGTGACTTGTGGAGCAATCATAGCTCCACAAACACAAATACAGCTCTTGATTAAAAATTATAATGTGTTTCTTCTGGACTTCAGTCACATTAAGAAGTATCACTAAGCTGCTCACAGTAACCAAATTCATTCATATTTTCAAATGTATTGATATTTATTGATACTCTCATTGAAAGAACTGTGGAAAAATGCTTAAAATTAGCAATCATTTTCAGTTATTCTTTATATACATACATGCATTAGTGTCTGAACAACAGAATAAGCGCTCTGCACTGAGCAAGTGGAGGAAATCTTTTTTTTTCTTTTCTCCAGCATTATTTGACCCTAAGTAAACTGCTGTTGACAAATTTACAAATTCTCTGTTAGGTCTCATTCTACTTTTCTTGTAACTAGCAAGCGAAAAATAACTAACAGAAATTACAAAATATTAGTCATAGGTGGTTCGATAAATTTTACGGGATAAAAGTTGCTGCTTACAGACGTACAGAGTAAAATGAAGTCAGCTTGTTATAGGCATGTAGGGCACCCCAAAATCTAGAGTCCCACCCGACTTGCTCCAGTGAGACCTTAATGCTAAAGTCTAACCCAAGCTTCATGAATTGAGTCATTTAATGCTGGTCTCAGCTCTCCATTGTATCATCCAGTTGACATCAGACTGTAAGTGCTCCTATTCTGGAAGTCACTTTGCATCTAATTGCTGCAAGTTATTTCCTTTTGTCACTTTGCTAAATGTTTGAGCACAGACGTTTTAAGCCCTGCAGACTTCCCTTTTAATGTAATTGAAGTTAACCCACTACATTCTTTCTTTGCGTTGCACTTCTATCGTTCTATTTTTTGCTCTTACAGTTCACATATGTGTGAGCGTCCTGCTTTTTATGTAGAAATCTTTGTTTAAAGACGAATGCCTTGTGCTCAAATTGTTACATGTGGAGACGTGAACTCAGTCTGAAAAGAAAAGTTCTTTGGGAAAAGGGATGGAAGTGACACAGAAAGGTGCAGTTTGACCCATTAAAATGTGACATTTGACCTGATTTTTCTGGAAGCTGTAAGAGGTCATGTGAATTCGCTAGTGGAAAATAACTTTATTTATTGATTTTTAGGTTTTATGACATTTAAACAACAAAGTTTATATGCATTTTATGTGATAGTAGCTGATTGTAATTTTAAAATTGTGGCATACATTAATACCCATACTCCCTGAGCCAATAATGCAGAGCTGCATTACAGAGCAGCTCTGCCCGGTGATTGCCCTTCAGACTAGCCAGCAGCAATTAGCAAACACCTGGTGGAACTGTGCAATAGCTGAGCTCATTATAGAGGCTATTGCTCAGAGAAAGGCTGGTAAAAACATCGTCAAAGGCTTAAAGAGGAGAGATGTTGTGATGGCTTCCTGAAGGAGTTTTTTTAAGACAGTCTCCCAATGTCAAAGGCTTTAAATTATGATGTCAAATTTCATTTAAGTCATATTTGATATATGCATACATATAAAGCATTTTTATAAGAATAATGTGGTAATATAGTTACTTGATTTGTGCTTTGAAATGATACAGTGTGGCTGGAAATGTTGCCCTTTAATCATTTGTAAAAATAAATAGGACTTCTTCTGGCTATTTTTCATTAAGGTTGTTCTTTTTGTAAATCATCCATAAGCTTTAGAGAAACTTTTCTTCTCTATAGCTTCTGCAATACAAGTCGCCAAAATTCATATTTCGATAAAATGACTCTCTAACTACAGAAAGTTGGAGGACGATGGCGAGGGACGTTTTCAGATAAACAAACTTATTCATGTGGGATTTAATTGCATTTCTTATTTAATGGGAATTGCGAAATTGTGTTTCGCTTTTGTCGATATCAGTGATCTATTGATATTGCACTCATTTGTAACAGAAAGAGCTGTGTTTGCCCACCAGGAAGCAGGAAGTCCAGGATTACTAATAAAAAAATGCTTCCAATCTGTTGGAAGTAAGAAAACTACAAAGCATCTTTCAGCTAAATGTATTTTACATCAATCGTTGTGATCCTGTAAAGAAAAAGCAAACAAAAATAGTTATTTCCTTCACTACATTAAATGTACAGACAATAAAGGTTGCACAATTTCACCCCCTTCAATTTTGAGGGGGTGCAAATAAATAAAGAGGTGATGTTTAACACTTATTAGATTCTTTTTTTATAGTCAAAGTCCTGCCTTTATATTTAAAGGAAGCTTTTTTGATCCACTAGGTTAGGCTAAATTTACTTATATAAAAGTTATCTAACAATAAAACCAAACAAACAACTAACACAAAGTAACATGATAATGTCTGTATGCTGGTGTAAAAAGGCCTAAAATCCAACTGAGACTCAGCCGTTTTCCTTATCACATCCTGTGATAAAATTATATGGTCTGTGTGCTTCACAGTGATCCCTCTCATGAGGAGGCATGTGAACATCTTGATATTTATGATCAAACCCTAGAGGATATTGTTGTGTTTTGTTAAGAAGCGACGCAGCAGATGATCGAGTCATCAGACTCCCAGAGCACGTTAACCCATTCTGTCCTGGCTGAGACCGGGAGCATCTTCCAGGAAGAAGCCGTTCGAGCTGCGCTTTAGCTAAAAGCGACAACAAAAAAAAAAACTGACAATAAAAGTTAAATAATAATAATAGTGATAATAAAACCCAGTTGCTATAAGTATTTTTGACATCCCTGGTCAGCACCTGGCTGAACCATCTGCAGTTTTTGGGAACATTGCAAAACGCCAAGTGAAAAATACCCACCATGACATCCATCATATCCACTACAGCTTTAACGTTTAAGGAATAAAAGTGTCTCATCCACTTATCACAAAAAAAAAACTTGAAGCGGTCCTTGTTAAAGCTGTTAAAGAAGGAAATACACAGTATAAGGAACTGCAGTCAAGCTCAAATGTATTCATACCGCCGGCAGATGTAGGTAGGGCTAAAATGATTAATTGGTTTAATGTTTTAATTGATTATTAAAATATTCGTCGACTAAATTAGTAACTGATTAATCGTTAACTACACACACTCAAAAGGCCATTTTGCTGAAAAACATCACAGTCAGACCAGTAACTGAGCCAATGGCATTAGGAGCACTAAGAGGAGGTAGAACAGTTAGATTTTTTTTCTTTTAGAGATTGTCTGTCAGGACTTGATGGCAGGCGGACTTGTACAATGATGAAATAGAGAAAAGACAGTTTGGAATGTAATAATTATTGTCATGGTTTCACACTTTATGCCAGTGAGATTGCTAGTCTGTTGCATAGTCTTCCTGTGGCAGAGGCTCACGCTGAGCACTTGTTTAAATACCGAAGATGCTAAAGGTCGCAGTGAGTGTTTGGGTTGTGAGGAAAAAGAGACTCATCATGGTATAGCTGCAGGGGTGGGCACTCCTGGTCCTCCAGGGCCGGTGTCCTGCAACTCTTAGATGTTTCCCTGGTCCAACACACCTGAATCCAACAGCTGAATCACCTCCCAAGTGCGGTCAGGTCCATCAGGTCCAGAGTCCTGCTAATCACCTCATTATTTGACTCAGGTGTCTTGAAGTAGAGACACATCTAAAAGTTGCAGGAGACTGATCCTCGAGGACCAGAAGTGCCCACCCCTGGTATAGCATCATTTTCTCATATAATCCTGTAATACCTGCTTCTCCTTGCTGGTGTCTCTCTCCAGCTGTCTTTGGGCGAGAAGCACTTAAAGGCTTTTAATACATTTATAGATCAAGAGGTTTTTTATTGCCCAGTCAGTGTGTGCATGTGGAGTGTGTTGGTTTGTCTGCTATTTCTTTGCACTCTCCCAGTTTCATCACCAAGAGCCGATCAGTGATGCCATTTATTATTAAAACCATCTGCCTCACCCTGCAGGATCTTGATCATCCGTCATGGTGTTGATCACGCTCCTGTGCATGTGTGTGTGCGCACACATATGTGTTTGTGTATGTTTGCATGTTCAAGTAATCTGTTTACCCCTCTGGTGAGTACAGCAGGGGTGTGAACAGTCACATGTAGAAGAGCTGATGCTGGTTTAGAGACAACACCATGGGGGCTTTGTGGAGAGTCGCTGACTTACAATACACAGATCACAGTGTTATTCTCAACTTCTCACCATCATAACTGTGCAAAAGTTCAAGATCAGTAGGGCTGTAGTAGCAGTATATTCAGCTCACTCGATGAGATGATACTGGGTCAGACTTTGTGCACATTAAAAATGTGCACAAAGGTTTGTCGATATTCCCTAATGTCAGAAAAAGACAATTTTGTAAGTGAGGTGTTTCCATTAAATAAGAAACGCAATTAAAATCACATGTGAAGGAGTTTGTTCACACGATATGTTGTTAAAATACATGCCGTGGCAGCATTCTCCTACCACTTCCTATCGTCGTCTTTGTCATTTCCACCAGAAGTAACATCCAATTGTTGGTCACATTTAATGTAGAAAAAAACGTTTTCTTTGCGGTTTTGCAAAACACACCAATTTCATTACGACTGAAAAAAAACCTCCTCATCTGAGCACCAAACTTTTTGTTGAAAAACATTAAGTATTTTTTCTTTTTTTTTCCCAAAATGGACATGTTTCCATTAAGGGGACTTATTTTCGTAATTCCAATTTGCCCAATTATATGGTCAATGGAAACACAGCTGTAGTGGAAAAACTTTCACTGTCCATTTTTTTCTTTTCATAATTAGAGTGAAGGTTTCACCGGTCACAATCCGATTTTAAGGAATTTATAGTCAGTAGCTGCGTTTCCATTACAAATGTGCACCAGCAGCACAATTTTGCAATTGCAGTGTTTGCATTAAATAAGAAAAGCAATTAAAATCACACGTAAACAAGCTTATTCACGTGGTAAGTGACAACTTGAATGGACAAGTTGTTAAATGGACCAAATTTCCAGCAAGCTACTATGAGAGGTTTGTTGAAATGTTTAAGCATTGTAATACAGTTTAAAAGGCAAGTACTAAGGAAATGTATGTGAACTCCAGAATTTGAATGGAGGAAAAACAAAAATCTTAATAAAAAAAAAATCTTCTAGCATTTAGCAAATAGCAATAATTTCGGTAGTTCTGCTTAACCCAAACAGGAAAAGTTTGTCCTAATTTAGTCAGACAGTGGGAAAAAAATGGTTATGCATATTTTTTAGAAATGTACATCAAACAGTTTTAAATTAAATATTTTTTTTTTCTTTTCTTTAAAAAATCTCATATTGACTTGATCAGAATATATATATTTATTTATTTTTTTGAAAAATACAGAAAAGAAAAAAGAGTTTTTGGAATCTCTTGGCTGATATCTCTCCACACACAGTTATGCAGTGTTTGGTTGTAATTAGGCCTGTCACAGTTGTTACATAATTGCCGGCCGCAATTATTGGCGCTGACCGCAATCATTTCGTATAATGATCATAATCATGTATATTTACATGTATGTAACAGCTGGATGAAACTAATATGTCACTGTTCTGTCACAATTTCCACATTATTTCCCCCTGACTCAGGCTTTTCTCCGGCCCTTTGAATGACATCATGCTGCTGCGCCCATTCGCTTTTTGTTTTTTCCTGCTCTGGTTCGATGGCACCTGATTGGAGAGTTGAAGCCTTTGTCGGTCCGTCACTGTTATTTAACCCCCCAGATCATTTTGATTAGCATCAATTAGCGACCGTCACGGGGTTTATGAGAAACACTTGCAAATCGTGAACCAAAAAGGGTGTCAAGATTTCCCAAACCTGTTTCGTTTCTCCAGAGTAAATGCAAACCATCTTGAGCTTTAATAACAGCAGTGTATTCCTGGTCCTGTCCAAACCCGGTAGAACAGCTTCATTCAAACCATTCTGGAACCGGCAGTGCTCTGTTCCCAGAGGAAAAAATTATTGACTGTATTGACCTATTTGGACTTGATGAAAATACCCCATCAGATACTGTTCAGCAAAGCTCAGATCCTCAAGTCTTTGTATGTAGGAAAGTAGTAAGTTGTGGTATATATATACACACATTGTGAGTATTGATTTACTATTAGCTTTTTGCTAAAGATGAAAATCTTTGTGCAACAGTTTGTTTATGCTGTAAAAAATCTAGCTATTTATTATAAATTTTTCATCTATTTTTGTTTGTACAGGAAGTGTCATAATCACTTGCCAGAAATACAGTGTAGCTAATCAAAAACATTACACCAACATATTAACAGTTCCGAACAAAATGGTGGAAAACTACCTTAAACCAGAAATAAATACAATTGCTTGCTGATTAGTATTACTAACTAACTGTGTTTTGTGTCAAATGATCCATGGATTATGCATTCGAGTTGGGGAAAAGATGTACAGTGACTGTAGGGCTGTGGTAAGCTAGGGATGCACCGATCCACTTTGTTCCACTTCCTATACCAATATCTGAGGTTTAAAATCGTCCGATATGGATCGGATACAGAAAGACAGGCTGAATTGATTTGAAATGTTTCTCTTTTTTTTTTACCACACACATAAATGTCCTGAATTACAAATTTAGTTGATTAATGCACCAATACAGCTCACTTAAATACACCAGGAGCTTCTCAAGGTTGGTACCTTTATTAAAACATTTTTTGTAAAATATAGGTAGGGTTGGGACTTTAACATATTAATTAATTACTTAGATTTGAATGCTTTTAATTGAATGTTTTTAATTAAGACATTTATTTGCAATTTTTGTTTGTTTGTTTTACATACAAAAGTCCAAATACGGAACCTTTGTCTTTGAGTTTCTGGTACGCCCATAAATCTGACGCACAAGCGACATCCACAAAAAAAAATGTGACGAATGACAAAGCTACTTCACTTGGTCCACTGAGCATTTTAAAAAAATCTTTTGTTTCATCAATAATTTCTGGAGAAGTTTTTGTTATGTTTCCATAAAATTTTATTTAATTGTTTTCACACTCCACTTAGTACAAGGCAACTAAACAGAAGGACTTTATTCCTGGTCATTCCTCGTAGTTTGATCGTAACTTTTGAAGAAAGCTGTTAACGTTTTCTCACATGAAAAAGGAAAGCTATGTCAGAGCATCAGATGATAAGTGAGAGCATGTCGCTGGTTTTATGGAATCGCTGTAGATAAGATTGAAATGACAGACCGAGGTCAACCTAAAGTCTATCCAGACTATTGAAGGTCATGTGATCTGCAGATAAGATGAAGCCTCGTTGCAAGGATTGTGATCCAAATTACACCAAATCCTGTGTGAACAATAAAGAAATCTTCTGCTAAAAGCCCGGCCAGTGACAAGATAATCCTAGAAGGGTCTCCGTCTGTGGTAACTAAGAGAAAATTACTTGATATTTATCAATTAAAGACATGACTAATCTCCTCTTTGTGTATGGAACCTTAGTTTCTAACATATTTCTTGCAACTTCACATGCTTTTTTCCAGTTTCAATTTATTTTTCAAATTGAAGATTTCACATTTCTTTCAGTTTCAAACTTTTTTTTATTTTCACAATAATTCTGTTGTTTCAGATCCTCTTCTTAAATAAAGTGTATTATATTATTCATTTATAGATGATGAAGTGAGATTAACTTATATGACACATTTAAAATGAATTTTGAAATTATCGAACTATGGCACTTGTGGCTTTCTGTGCATGCTGCGTCCAAATTGATAACATTTCAGGACTCAGATTGTTTAGATTTGAGCTACAAATATCAATGGCCGAATCTTCCTTTAGTATTTGAGGTTTTACAGCAGTGTCTTCATTTCATTCGCGACCAGAGGACACAAACACAATGTGAAGGCGTGTAGGTGAGGATGCGTCTGGTTGTAATTTGATATTTTTAGGGCCCATTTCCATGGCAACGATGATGTCCAGTTTGCAAAAATTTGTTTTTTTAGAGGGCACTTAAAGAAATGCTTATTTAATTTTGTTGTTTCAATTACCAGGAAAATTAACTAAAATAGAGCTAAACATCGACAAAACCAAAAGCAGTTATTTTTATAATTTTAATTTTTCTAACTAATGATTTGTATCACTATAAAAATCCATTAACAAGAGTTCCCTCCTCTTCCTTAACCTTTATTATTTTTTTTAGCATGTCTCCTGTAACCTTTTTCAGACTTGTAAAATGAAATTAACCTTTTGTCTTATTGCTCTGCTTTTTCCTTAAAACATCCTGTCTCCTCACTCTTTCCCCACTGTCTGAATCCTTATAAAGTGTAAACACTCCTTCAGTCTTCTTAAGACTCCTGCATCACATCAGTGTAGTCACTACATCTACTTTTGCATCTGCACCAGACTTCAGTAAAATTCTCTCCAACCAAATGGCAACGACTTCCTTCTGCATTTCCGATACAAAGAGTTACGTTTACTGAGCGTCTTCTCTCCGATTTGTTCTCATGATTTGCTTACAGAACTGTTCTGACTTCTGCTTACCCTTCTTCCTGTTCTGTGTCACATCTGGCAATGTCGTCCTTAAATAAAACACAATTACTTACTCTAGTTCCCGTGAAGCCAACCTGATATATTTGGAGTTTGTGCTTGTCCACGTTTGCAGCAGTGATTCCGTCCTCTCCGCCTCTATGCACTGTCTGTCATTTTTACTCGCTCTTGATCCTGCACCACATGAACTCGCTGTTGGTGATTGATTCCCGTGGTAGACCTCACATCTTTTCAGACTTCACCCCTGTTGCCGACGGTGACTCTGGCTCATAACAACGTGAGGGAAGCTGATAAAAATGAAGCACAAGTAGTAGCAACGGCGTTTTGTGGAGCAACTAATGTAGAGAAGTCTGTTTGGATGTGTAGTCAGAGTGGTGGGATTGTGATGTGATGTGTTTTAGTGAAGTCTATGGACTTCTTTCATAATTTCACAATTCTAATTTGTAGCTATTGATTTACCAGGCCAGACGTCTTCTGGCACAGAATTATCGTGCATGTCTCACATCAATGACATAAAAGTCGTGCAAAATGCGACATGAACGTTCTGACAGCAATCACTTTAAAAATAATCTGATATTTACGGTGCGGCAGTGGCGTAGGGGTAAAGCTCTTGAGCCATATACGGATGCCTTTGTCCTCTATGTGGCTGTCACGGGTTCGATTCCCGGCCCAGTGACTTTGGCTGAATGTCTTCGCCCTCTCTCGTAACCCACTTTCCTGTCTTATAACTCTCAAAAGCAACTAGAGCCAGAAGCTATCTTTGAAAAAAAAACAAATATCAATTGGATATGTATCCAACTTAGTACTACAAATCAAACTTTTTCGAGGGTGAAAAGATCACACACTCTTCAGATGTTGCCATTTCGTTTTTACATCAGGCAACAGTGGATTCATTTGCGATCAATGCCATTATAGATCAGGAGATGTGGTCAAGCATGGCAAAGTTGTTTTATACAGTATGTACAATATTTGAGGACTTTATTTCTACATCAGCAATAATCCTGTCCAATTTTGGTATCTAAAGCAGCGATGACTCCCCTCAAACTAAAACATTTGAGATTCTCAAAGTGTTGGTCGGTTGACGATGCTGTTAGAAATTTGTAGTGGGTACTTGAGATTTCATGTGGGCAAAAACACATCCCTTTTAGGCCTAATTACTGATGACGGATAGCGGCGTCATGGTGGGCGGTTGAGTCACCGCCTCCTACCTTCTTTACACCATTTGTATGACAGTTAAATAGTTTGTGCACAAAGCCAAACTCCACCACCTTACACCCTGACCTTCCTTATCCCTAAAGAGTATTTGCTTCGCCGTAGAGACAGAACGTGTATCCCCCAGGCCTTTGTGGCGTATGAGCGCATCTTCTCTCTAAGACCCCTGCTTAAGAGACAGCCAGCTCACAAACAAGTGGATTTACAGAAGCTAATACCAAAACATGACACACGGAGCTCCTGCTGTGTCAGCTACAGTTCTTCATGACATAACACACCTCTTGTTCCCTCTGAGGGCGACACTAACCGTGTCTGTGCACGCATATGCTTGGAAAGATGCACATGCAGCTGAGTTGCGCATTCACACCTGAGTGACGCATGTGGTTTAGAAGAAGTGCATGAAGAGAAAACACACACACCCCTACGTACCTGCAGCACGGTGTGTGAGATGATCCCGCAGTGGGATTAAGCCGGTAAACCCGCGGGTTCAGTCTGTGGCTAGGCAGCTAATACCCTCTAAAAGAGGTTTGCAGCGAACGGCTGCCCACCGCTCTAGCTCCGTGAAAAATACCCAGGACTGCAGCCTGGGCGAGTTTAACCTCAAAAGCTGCAGCTGCAGATTCAGACGGACTATTAGGAGGGGAGAGTTTAATTCAGCACGTCTCCTTTCTGACAGCATTTGTTGCTGCGTGGACTTAAAACCGAAAGCAAGCAGAGAAGATTAGAAGCACTAATAGGCAGGTTGAGCAAGACAAAAGCAATATGCCAGTATGCTTCTTGACATCAATGGTAAAATGGTGAGAGATGCTCGCACTGTTTTCATTTGTTTGTGTGTGTGTTCTCTGTTGATAATCATTTCTGTTTCTTCTGCAGGTTTCTGCCACAGAAGAATGTGTGGGACCTATGAGGCTGACTAAGGAGCCAATTCAAGTAAGAGCCTGTAGCAGCATCTGCAAACACTAACTTTTATATAGTTTGGATCCATATTTGAGGTCCACAGATTCAAGGCTCAGTCAAAAAAAAAAAACAGACCACTTTTAATTTCATCTGTGCATTACAGACTATTTGGTTTATGACTATATATATATCTATATATAGATATATATAGATATATATATAATTTAATACGGGGGCCTTGCAAGATTATTTCTATGTCTTGAACATGTTTGTGTTTTGTCATGTGAAAGAAAAATTATAAATATGTTGTTTAATTATTGATTTGGTATGACTTTATAATTTCTGCGTATATTTTTTAAATTTTTTAATGTTAACTTTTTTTTTGGCAAAAAAGGTCAAATTCAGTCAGATTGAATGGGAAGCATCTGTGAATCTTTGTTTTCAAGTCTTGCCTCAGAATCTATATTATTTAGGCCTTTACTTTGTTTTTTTTTTGTATTTAAAATATCTTCTAGTTCCAGTGTAAAGTGTTCTTTACAAAATTTAAGTGTATTGATCTTTGAGCGTGAGCTTGTATTATTATGCCATTTTCAATATATTACTTAATTATCAGTATTGTTTATTGTTTATCACAATGGTTTCCAGGACAGTTTATCGTCCAGTAAAATTTGTTACAGTGCAAAGCACACTACACACTACACACTACATTACACTGTGTACATGAATCATGTACACAGTGTAATTTTCTCTTCAGTTCAGTGTCTCTTCAGTAAGTGCAACTTAGTGCACTTATTGTGCACTAAGTTGGGTTTAGCTAAGGTCCTTCTGTTAATGTAATATGGGAGAAAAAAACTAGGTAATAAAATTATGCTAAAGCCTTTAAACACTTGACTCTTAATTCATCCGTAAAATGTAACTAAATTCAACCCAGAGAGGAAAACAACCAAATCAAATCACAGTTTGTTGGGATTACTGATGGTGGCTTTACAGCCTTAAAGGGGCAGTATTATGTGTTTTCCAGGCTCATAGTCTCATTTTATAGTACAATCAAGTAACTATGTTACCTTCTGTTATAAAAACGCTATATATATAAAATATGACTTAAAAGAAATGTTACTTTATTTTTATTGTATTGTATTTTATTGTTTCTTTAAAAACTCCTGCTCTTTCTGAAATTCCGCCTCCAGGAAGTTATCACAACATGGCTCCTCTATTAACTCTTTAACATTTTACCAGCGTTTCACTGAGAAGCAGCTCCTATAATGAGCTCAGTAGATGCGCCATTCCACTAGATGTTTGCTAAGTGAAGCTGGCTAGTCTGAAGGAGCTGTGTGGGAAGGTTCTGCTCTGTAAGCAGAAGCTTTGAAACTGCAGAGCGAGGTCTAACCAGGCATTTTGTACAGCTGAATGGTCGCCATGGGAGATGAAAGCATTTCTCAAATATGCATGAAAGAATCAAAGCAATACTCCAGGCATGCTTTGATCATGGAATAACATCATAACATGATGTAAAGCAAAAAAAAAAAAAAAGACATTATATAATACTGTTGCTTTAAAATCTGACTGGAAAAACGGATGGGAAAAAAAATTCAGCTGAAACAAAATAAGATAAAGATGTTTTGTTTCTGAGTTTGTCCTTAAAAGATATATTTTTTATTAGTCGCACCAATAAAAGCTGGATTTGGTTCTCGCACATAAAAATGAAATAACACCAAATTTGTGATCCGTCCCTTGTGACCCGCTGTTGTTTTGTTTTTTGTTTTTTTTGCGAAACATGTCCTGAGCTGACTCTCATTACTGTGGAGGGCCTTTTCCGCACCTCCATCTCCTCTCTCTTCAGCAAGAACGCAAGGCACTGGGTTCTGAGTCGGGGATTGTCTGCGCTCATCCTCTGGTTACGGATTAGGACGTATGGCGGGGAGATTTATCCTTATATAACGGGGGGAGGGAGGGCAGGAGGGAAGTAAAAGCTTGTGGAGGTTACACAGATGGTCGGGATGTGAGCGCCACAAAGCATTCCTCTGTTCTGGCGGTTCGGCCCGCAGTTCGGGTTTATTAGGCGCTCGTTTATTGCCTTGATTTGATTTGCTTGGATTTTCGAGCCGCTCGAGGAGTTTGGCCCGTCTCCAGGGGTTTCTGAGTTGAGGCCTGGCACGCCGCTTGTGTCCGTCCATCAATCTTACCGACCAGACAAGACACATTTGTGCAGGTAGAGGGAGCTTTATAAAAAAAGATTTTAGAGCCCTTTTTTTATGGTCCATAAAACCTTAAACTGCTCCCCTAAAATGTGCACTCTTCCATATTTGCGGCTGTACCTCCAAACTCTCTTCTGTGTCCATGACCTAACCCCTCTTTGTCCTCACCGCTCCCCTCTAAAGGAACATAGAGATGAAAAGAAAGATTTAAAAAAAAAAAAAAGCTCTGCAGGGGAGAGCAATATATTGAGAGTTTTTCCTTGACATTTACTGTTGCAGCCTCTCAGGCCTGGACAGTTTCAAAATCTCTGTGCACTTCCTTCATCTAATAATGGACTTCAGATACAGGCGAGTTAAAGGAAAGCAACTCTTATGCGATCATATTTCTCAAACGTCCATTTGCAGTGTACCTGCAGCATGCTGTAAAACGTGGAGTTTCAATCATTCTGTCGCTTAAAACTTTTATTAACTCATGCTAGTTGTTGCAGAACATGCAGTATTCATGGCCCTGTAAGACTTTCATATTTTGTGCAGTTGCAGCCTCAATCTTTGATGTATTTCATTGGGGTTTTGTTATTATTAAACAACACGAGGCGTTTTACTCTGACACCTTTCAGTTAAAGTCTGTTGCTATGGTTTAGGGTTAGGGTTAAGTCTTGATTTTAGGGTGGCTGAATACACATGCAAGCAATTCAGGCTTCTGTTTGTTAGGAAAATCTTTACCCTGAAGACCATTTCTCAATTTCGTGTCATGTCGCTGAAGCTCGCGGCTCTAATGTGACAAAATGCAGACAGATTAAGGTGATGAGAAGTTTTACGAGACACATTAAGGTCCTTCTACAAGTGAAGGTTCTAGAAAATGTTGATCAAGTATGTACAAAGTTCAAGTGAAACCGTGCAGACAAAAAATTTGTGGCTGTGTCGTTGATAAGCTTTGGTCATTTGTACCTATCAAATAGAAAAATGCAAATTTTTTTGTCCCTTTTCATTCTAATAATGACTGTCAGCTTGATAACATTTATTACAATAGCATTTTATAGTCGGTAATAAGTCTTTATTGGCTTGTGGCTCCTCTTTTAAACTACCATACCAGACGAAAGTAAAATTCAAATGTGCTACAACAGCTTATGTTGGTCCTTTGTGTTTTTAAGGCCTCTCTACTTTCCTCAGGAAAAAAAACTGTATCATAAGCTTTTACAGTAACATCAGCCAGACACCACCACTCACTTTCTGATCAGGTTGATAAGACTGACATGATTCAAGTGGACAGAATTTTTATTACGGCATAAAAGCTGGAGTGACAAATAATTAGAAACACTCTCTCACTCAGATCTATTTTTAACTCGGCAGATTGACCCGGTGAACTCTGGAAATGTGAGGATCGAGGATTAGCCGCTGGGCTGGCATGAATGTTAACTGTGCAAGAAGGGAAGGTCAGGTGTAGCTTGATTTGCGTGGGATTTAAAATGTAGATTAAATATGGATAGGGAGATAAATATTGAGAGATGTAAAGAGAGATATAGAGAAATATGTAGAGATACACATATGTAGAGATATAGCTGAAGAAGGATAAATATAAAGAGAGTTACATGCAGATGAAGGTGTGGCCGTAACATTGATGGTGTGGTGCAGAGAAGCCGTTTGTCTAAATGCGTCGGTGCGCATCAGACCAACGGCGCCTCCTATCAGCCTTCTACTGGTAACATTCCCGGGTGGAAGGTGTGCGCTCCGGTGTCCGTGGGGTCCCCTGTGTGTGGAATTTCACATGCTAGCATCATGGTTACACAAGCCTGCACGGAATCAAAGACTGTAGACCTTTCACAGGCACTCACAAGTAAGAGTCCACCTTCTCGCTGCTTCAGTTTCTATCCTCTTGTGCCAGCCCCACTCGTTTTTTTCATCAGATTCAGTGTTTGTTTTTGTTTTTTTTATCTGTTTCCACCTGTAAAGGCACTATGCGACACAATACTCCTGTTTTACATTTTTTTAACAGCACAAGAAAGTCATGACTTTAGTCATCCTCTGCTTCTCTTACACTCTCCCTCATCGTCTACCCTCTCTCTCTCTGAGTGCTGACCCTCCGTACTCTCGCTCTGTCCCCGTACCCTTTGTTGTCCTCAGAGGGCGTCAGGAGGTGATGCTGCTGCGCGGCAGAGCCGAGTGCTGTTAGTTCTGGCTGTGGACCAGCTGCCCTTTGGGTGCACGAGAGCGTGCCTGTGTGCTCTGTTGCTTTTTTGCACCAATGTACTAAAGGTGGTTGGTGTTGTCAGTGGTCCAAGTACGGTTTGAGATCAAAACAGCAACTTAAAAGCTCTGTGGGATCTGCGTCCAATAGGCAGTGCTTGAGGACTGCTGGCTGTTCAGTTTCAGCCAAAGGAGTATGAGAGAAAGTGGAAATGTATTTACTCTTCTTCACTTTCTTCATAAGGAAGGTGCTTCATTTATGCAGTTAAGGAGAGTTCAGGTCTCTAACCATCTGCATGGCAGCTGGATTTATTACCGGAGAGCAAGAGATTGACATTACAGTCCAGCGTCTCTGTAGAAATGAGTTCTCATGCAAATTTTGAGCACCTTTCTAAAATGCTGCAAAAAACAAAAAGAAAGAGAGGTAGAGGTGTTTCCTTCTACTAGTTTGGAGCGAATCAACCAGCCTCCACAAAGCGTGATTTGGTCAGATGTTGACTCTACTCATGCTGTAAAGAACAAGATGTTTGTAGAGTTTGCAAACTGGCCTGGATCACACATCTCAGAAAAATGAAGAGCAATTTGCCCCTCCAGGCTGGAGATGTGGACTTTTTGTCCAGGTTTTGTGCTTCTGGTAAGGCACAGACCCACCAGTGGATGGGAGCGTTCCCCCAATCCTATCCCAGTCAGGATTGCCTCTCACCAGCCCCTCCAAGTGGACAGGCCTCCCCTCCATGCTGGAACCCACGAGTGGATGGGGAAGTTTGTCATGTCAAAATTGATTTGGCAATTGCATTTCCATCTCCTCTTTAGCATATTAATTCTTTTATTTTGGAAAAGAAAAGTAAACATTTTGCTAAATTGATGATGTAATTTCTAATTTTGCCATTTCCATCTACCTTTTCTAACGTGATATTTCAAAAAGCACATTAGAAAGCGTTGATGGAAACATGGCTAGCAAAACTAGCTCCACTAGCTCTTGAAAAATGGTGGAGAACCTAAGAGGGGAATGTTTAAAATGTTTTTGTTTGTTTCATATCGATGTAAAAATTGAAGAAAATATGGAGAAATAATAATAAAAAAAATGTTGCAGCAAAAAATAAATAAAATAAAACACCTGGAAAAATTGAAGGAAGATTATACAGTTATACATGATACCTAGTAGAAGGAGGCAGAGCAGCCCCACGTCAATGTATTTTTGGGGGATTTTATGCTATTGCGTAATACTAAAGTGGAGGTAAAAGTGATACATGGTTCTCTTTTCTTTGTTTTTATTAAAGATATAACAAATTCTGCTTTGCTAAATATCTAAAGCTCAGTCAGAATGGCTATACTGGGTCGGCTGTGACTAAGCCAGAAGAAATATTAAATTAAAAAGAAATGTTTTTGAGTCCAACTTCGTTCTCGCCACGTATCGTTGTGCCCATGGGTAAAGCACTAAAACATAAGTTGCCTGCCAATTTGTGTAATGTTACATGAACGAGTGTAAAAAAAATATTGACGCAAATGTCATTGATTTATCACACAAATCCCCATAAAAATACGGTAAAGTTTCTCGCTGTGACGTTACAAGAAGTTAAAAAGTTTACAGGGTATAAAGATTTTAAACATTTGAAACTATCCATCCATTTTCCCTCAGTGGGGTCAGGAGGTGCTGGTGCCTACCTCCAGCTAACGTTCTGGGTGAGAGGCGGGGTCACCCTGAACAGGGTCACAGGGCAACACAGAGACAAACAGAACAAACAAACACACACACACTCACACCTGGGGGGAATTTAGAGAGACCAATTAACCTGACAGTCATGTTTTTGGACTGTGGGAGGAAGCCGGAGTACCAGGAGAGAACCCACCATGCACAGGGAGAACATGCAAACTCCGTGCAGAAAGACCCCGGGTCGGGAATCGAACCCAGAACCTTCTTGCTACAAGGCAGCTGTGCAGTCCATTTGAAACCAGTGACGGGGGTGGGGGGATTTAATCTGTAAAAACATATTATTGTAATTATTTTTTTTTAACTTCACCTATTTTGGTTCCTCTGTGACTTCGTCAGGTTCTGCTGGTGTTCGCCAAGGAGGACAGCCAGAGCGATGCCTTCTGGTGGGCCTGCGACCGCGCCGGCTTCAGGTGTAACATCGCACGGACGCCCGAGTCTGCCGTCGAGTGTTTCCTGGACAAGCACCACGAGATAATCGTCATTGACGGACGTCACTCGCGCTACTTTGATCCTGAAGCCATCTGCCGGTGAGTCTGGACTCCAATAAATGGAAGAAGACGGGATATTTATAGAAGAAGTTCTTCTCTGTCTTTTAAAATGTGACATGTTTCACTTCCAAAACCTGAAAGCAGGACACCAAAGAGAATTTATTCATTGAGTTTTATCCAATATGTTGTAACTTCTGCAGATTTAATTTTTTTTTTTTTTTTTTACCTAAATCTTTAGCTTTTCTGAAAGCAGATGCTCTGAACACGGCTTTGTTGTGAGGGCTCTTTGGCGCCATCTTGTGTTCACTGGAGGCACCAGCAACATAATAAACTGCAAAAGAGCCCAGAGCCCAATGCTTAACACGTTTTTTTTTTGTTGTTGTTGTTGTTTTTTTTCATTTTAAAAAGGATAAATAAGGGTGTTATGAGCCAAAAGAGGCTAACGGAAACATGTGGTAAAATAAGAATCACTAAGCAATGAGTTAATTTGCTGCTCTACGTCTAGTGCTGCAGCAGCTGTTAAGTTCACCCCGGTGTGTGTTTCTGTCCCCTCTTGCTTTGTGGCATGCATGAGGATTTATTCCGAGGGTATTTTTAGTCCCCTATTTTTCACTGTTTTCCCCTTCCTGCCGGGTTTTCCAGGAGTATTTTGGACATGTTGACTTTAATGTGAGATCCGTGTCTGGATTTAGTTCAACACTCAAAGCGCAGATTAATGAACAGAGGCATCAAAAACTAGACGTTCTTTGCTCATTTAGAAAAATTTAGCGAAATTCACCACCACGTAATTCGTCCAGTGATTTATTGTACATCCTTTGGAAATGTTCCCAAGAAACTGATCCATTAGTCTCCCCTGTCCTGTGAAAACCACAGTCCTTGCTCCTGCTGTGCCTGGCCTCTAACACTCCCTTCCTTAATATAATTTTTTTCCCTTCTCTCTCCTTCTCCCCTGAGGACTTCTGCCATCATCCATTCCCTACGTCGCTCCTTTTTGTGCTCCATCACTGTCGACTCGTTGCTTCTCCACCTCCAGACCGCTTTCCCACACTTCCTGCCAGCTGTGTGGACTCGGTGGCCAAAACCTCCGCATTTGGTGTTTCTGTGTTAGACACAGAAATGTTCTGTCCTTCTTCTATGGCAGTGACATCACCCCCATTCTGCCCACATGTCCGTCCCGCACTTCGGTCCAAGCCACCTCTCCAAAGTCCAGCGTCAGGGTTTAATGATGTGTTGTTGATTCGCCTGCTGAGTTTTTATTGTGCTTCATTTTCAGGATGATCCGCGCCACAAAGCCCTCAGAAAGCACAGTTATTCTCGCTGTTGTACCACAAAAGTAAGCTTTACGTTTTTATTTGTACCTGTATGCTGGTTATAGGTGTCTCTGAAAAGTACTATATATTTTTATATAACCCTTGTGGTTTAATGTACATTTTGGGGATTTTATGGAATATGTACATTTTTGTGAAGTGGACGGAAAAGGATTAGAAGTTTTTAGTTGTCTTTGGACTGTTTTAACATTCAGATTCAACTCGTTTGCTCTACTCTGGTAAAAGCCAAACCCCTTTTTCTATGTCTTACGTCATACAGAGGGTCTGGACCCCTGGCTACTGAGAAACGATTGGTTGGAATCTGTCGAAGTCTTAAACGATTGGATCTGATTATAACGTCCAACATTTGGCCGTGACGTATGTAAAGTGCCAGATCCATTGGGAAGGAAACTATATATGCTACAAACCTTACCAAAAATTACGTGCCACCTCATTTGCCATTAACAGAGCCAACTAAAAAATTTAAACTTTTGCCAAACTCCATAGGGAGATGAACCACAACATTCTAACCAGCAATAAAATGCCTTAAATATTCATTTTGCTTCAACTTTAATTGCTCAATATTTGGAAGGGTGGCCGAAACGGACTGACTGGCTTTGTTCACTTCCTCTGTTGCCATTGCCAATTCTAAATGAGTCGTTCACAACTCCTCCTTGTTTCTTTGCTCATTGGCCAGGATGAAATGCATCTTGAGAAATTGAGCTCAATGGGACAAATTTCTGGAGCTTGAGAAAAAGCCTTGAGAGTGAAAGCTACAAAACAGAGGTATAGACTTAGCATATTCATGTGTTAGAGTGGTCCATCAGCCATTAATCAATTAGAACTAAATCTAATTGAAACTCAATTAAAAAAATAAATCATGTCCACAGCTGTTCTCCATCCAAACGGATTGGACTTGAGCTATTTTGAACCAGGACAGACAAAAATTACAGTCTAATTGTACATAAACAAAAAGTAGGTGGTTCCACAGAGTATTGAAACATGTACTCCTCAATTTTCAGATTTTCATTTGTAAATAATTGAAAACCATGCATGAATTTTGTTGTTAAGTTTGTTTTTTGTCAACTACATAAAACCTCTATTATACACGATGAAGTGTGACTGTAAAGAGATTAAAATGTGTAAAGGTATAAACTCTGTCTTGGTCTTTGTGTCTACTGCAGGTTTGGTTCTGTTAGGTTTTTGATAAATACACACTGTAATGATTGTTCTCTGCCAATACATAGACTCCCGGACCAAGAGGAACCGTCTGTTCTCCCTCTGCTCTGCGCTGGATTTAGCAGAGTATGTCCAACCATTTCCTCCTCTCTTAGCTGTTTTTTGCATGCTACTCAAGGGCTTACTTTAATAGAAAACTAGAGCCTGCAAAAATAGAAGCACTCTGAGTGCGAGTTGTGTTACCTGTCGTGCTAAATGGTGTGAAAATGACGTGGGTGGTTTCTAAACAAGTCGCAGTTGAGTGGATCCTGACTCATCCCATTTCCCTTCTCATCCCTCTGCCTCTCCTTCAAACACCACTTAACCCGGGTCGGACTCCAGAGGTTCGTGGAGAACAGCAGCGTGTCAGCGTGCTACAACGAACTCATCCAGATCGAACATGGAGAGGTGCGCTGCCAGTTCAAACTCAGGTACGGCACACTCAAGTGTTCGCATGAACAGATGTAAGCAGTTTGAAGCATGTTTAAACTACATGTTTAGGATCATTGGCCATTTTGAGTTACAGCAAGTTCACTCTTTCAATAGGGCTTGCGACTCTGTCTTTACGGCTTTGGAGTACTGCCAAGAGGCCGTGGAAATCACCAGTGAGGATCACATCATTCAGGTGGGATTTACATTACATCTATCTTATCTTTAGCTATCTCTATTTATCATTACCTTTAGCTTTAGCTATTTATCTTCATATCTTTCTCTGTCTCTATATCTCTTGTCTCTCTCTTTCTCTTTTTCTATCTGTCTATTCAACTACCTCTTACTTACATTCCTGTTTGTATGAAAACGCCATACGCCTAACATTTATTCTAGCCTAGCTATTCTGTCTATCCAAGATAGACAGCAAAAAACGCACCATAACACTTGAATAAAATGTCTTACTTTTCACTCTTTCATCCCTTAACTGAGAACCATTAGCACATTTAGTTCAATTATTAATAGTTGATTAATCCATTGTTATTTAGCCATATTAGTGGTACCTAGTAATGGTTTATTAGCTGTTTACTGCTTTAAAAATAACTATTTCAGTAACTGTATATTAATAATGTATGAGGAGCTCATAAAATAATAACTTAGCTTCTAGTAATTATTATTATGTATTTATTAAGGGCTTAATTCTTATCAATTTATTTGTTAACTATTCATTGATTGTGATTATTAAGTAAAAATAAAACTATTTCTGGGTAAAACATTAAAAATTTGTATGAATTGTGATTAATGTTATAGGTATATTAGGTTCTGATAGCCTAATCAATGTATGGGTCATTTATGGAGGGACCCTAATTGTAAAATAATAAATATTGCAATTTTAATTAACTAATTACTAATATGAACCTTTGTTATTATTACTGCCTATTAATGTATTTTTAAGTGGTCACATCTTTGATAACTGTTTTGCTTAACGCTTTATTAGCCATTTATTTATAGAGGTATCAAGAAATTTCAGGCCTTTCTAGTAATGTCATTGATACTAGCTTGTTGCTTAATTTTGATTTGTCCATTTGATGTTAGCAGGAAAATGTTGGTCCATCCTGTGACTCTAATCTCTCTGTGGTTGTGACCCAGTATGTGAACCCTGCCTTTGAGAGGATGATGGGATACCACAGGGGGGAGTTGATCGGAAAAGAACTGACCGAACTTCCCAAGAGCAACAAGAACAGAGCCGATCTCCTCGATACAATCAACAACTGCATCAAAAAAGGCAAAGTGAGTTTTGGATCCATCTGTCAATCCGCTGCAGTTGAGCTTGTAAACCCAGGAGGGTTTTTAATCAGCCTGGTTGCTCTGTCGTGTCTGAAGGAATGGCAAGGCATTTACTTTGCCAGGAAGAAGTCGGGCGACAGCATTCAGCAGCAAGTGAAGATACTGCCTGTCATCGGCCAGGGAGGGTGAGCTAAATCTATGCAATCCAAGAATAGCTTCTGTAGCTTAACAAGAAATTTGAAAATGTCTGACAGATTCCTTATGCCAACAGAAAAATCCGACATTTCGTAGCCATCAAGCGAGCTCACACCGACAACAATAATCAGGTGATTACGCTGTTTTCCTCTGAGTTCTCTACGCGTCCTTCATACGGCTATAGATTTAGAGTTTTGAGCTGCTATCTTTTGTATTCAGACTTTCATACACCAGAAAGTTGGATTAACAGACTTTATGTAGCCTTTGGAGATATGTAGAGTTACAATGATGTACAAAGCAAGTCTATTAATTATTGGTTGCTGCTTTGTGAGTACCACTCAACACAACCTCAGATGTGTAACCCAGATGTGTATGTTCCAGAAAAATATGTTACTTCTAACTTTATATGCAACAAGGCATGACTACTGCCAGACCTGTAGAGTCAAGAAATCTCTCAAGTAGAAGTTGCCTGACAGCTAAACTTAAAGATCTCAAAGGCATCATGGTCCAGTCTAAAAAATAGATGGGGAGCAAATCCATTGATTTGCTCCCCATCAATGGATGGGGAGCAATCACCATAAGACCTTTAGAGGTCTTATGGTGACCATAAAACCTTTAGAGAAAATATTCTGCAAATTGATGAGACAAAAGTGTAGACGTAATGTTTGTGACAGCTTACAGATCTGAAATATCTAAAAGTAAATCAACAAATCAAAACAGAAGAAAGGGGATCAATATTCTTTCACTGCATGGCAAAAAGTTGATTTATATTGTTTGAAGTGCTAATTTCACTTGAAATTAAACCTCAATTGTCAAGTTTAAATACAATATCTTTGTGGGGGGGGAATAGCCCCACATACTTCCAGGACCACAGAGCACATGCGGCTGCCATGAAGCAGACGTGTTGCTGCCCTCAGCTGAGCTGCAGGCCAATACTGTCAACCATGCTAAGCTACAGCTAAGCGCCAGTATCTCCCTCTAAGGCCCACGAAGGCTAGAAACCAGGTGCCAAAGCTATTTATACCTCACACAGAGAGCAGCTTTAGCTCATCGTTCTGTTTCATGCACAAGGTGAGACAGCGGCTCGCCAAAGACAAATTATTACAAACCGTTCCAGCTTTTTGGGGAATAAAAATTCTTAGACATGTTAGCAACTGATCCCAACTTTGAACTGTTTGTCTCTCATAAAATGTATTTAACTTCAAATTTGATTCAAATAATCTCATTTTTTTTAACAATAGCAACATATTTTCTAAATTTTCCACCTGAAAATTTCAGTTAAAATCCTTTCCATTATGTTCATAGATACATGTTGATCATTACATAACGGTGCTTGTTTGTTTGTCCGTGCTGATCAGAGGTACAGTGAGTCACTGGGTGAGGGAAATCTTCTATATCCAGATTAGAGGCCCTGCACATCCATAACTACATAACCTTGGCGTGACAAACACGGCGTACCGAACAAACTGTCAGCCGCATGTGTGAGCTACAAGTTTGAACATAGAAGGAGTAATCTGAATTAATCTCTTTCAATGGCATCGAAACAACAAGAGAATCGCTGAGAAGCTGGAATTATGGGATACATCCACAATAACATTGTGACCACTGCACTTAGGACTAGCTTAGGTACTAGCAATGAGGTACTGACCTGATGTTGACTGGGTTTAGTCCTACCTATAGCAAGTTTGATCGAAAACAACACTCTTGATCTGTCTAGTGATGTAGAGAAGGAGCTGAACTCTGGTTTATCGCTTTCTGTCAGGTCCTCAAAATGAACAAGGAAGATAAATGCAGCGGGGACCATTCTCAATCAGGTAACTAACTACTGTGTTTTCATTATTGTTTTCATGGACAGATGCTTTTTACCAACCTGAAATGTAAGGTTGTAATTTATTCTACGCTACACTAAAGGGCAGATGAATAAAGCTGTTTTCAGATAGTAAACCTGAGTTTAAATCTGCTCCTTACTCTTAACTTAGACACAGAGTCGGTTCTGTGCAGACGGCCTGAAGTGCAAATCAACATATCACTAAATGCAACTACAAATTTAAAAACACAACATTAGCTAAGCATAATTACAATATAAAAAAAGCATGTAATTTTTTGACAATTTTGGAGTTTTTGACTATTCAAAATTTTCAAAACTTTCAAAAGTGGAAAATTTTTGACTTTTTGTACTAAGAAAATGTTCAGAAGTCAAAAATGTTCAACTTTTGTTTAACAAAAATTTCCAAGTTTTTTCCAAAACAATTTTGATGGTAATCTCAAAAATTTTAGTGTTTCTTGCAAATTTTCAACTTTTATGTCTCAGACATTTCCTCGTTTTTTTTCTTGGAAATTTCTGAGATTACCGTAATCTAAAAATGTTTTAGTTTTTTGGCAGAAATGTACTCCTTTTTTCTTTTTCTTAATCCACCGTCGTATTTATCAAGTATTTATCAAGTAGACTGTTTCAAGTAAGAAAAAAGAAACATTTATCGTCTGGACATGATGGATGGGAATGCTTCTGTATGTAATTAGTGCAATCTGCTTTGTGAATCCAGTGCAGAAATGAATTAAATAGTGGCAGTAAAACAGTTGCAAAAAATAGAGGAGAAAAATCAATTTCTAGTTATATTTGAAGTCACAGATCACATCTGAAACTGCAGATCTAAAGAGAAACTAAAATAAAACTACATCATCAATTACATTTTTTTTACTCTCAACGAACATTTGTATTAATGAAACAGCCACAAAACGTTAAATCTGCATTTAACGTCTTCACTTCCTGTACAGAGTGCCATTCACTGCGACACAGAGACAGACGGAAAGATTCGATCGATGCCAGATCGGTTGGTTCCCGTGGCAGCGACGGTAGGTCTGTTCAGAGCTTTCCGTTTCACCCAACAGAACTACATCGGCTCTGCGGTGTGAAGAAGAAAACAACAGAAGCACAGAGAGAGTTCAACACAAACGGCATAAAATAGAAACTGGAATAAGAAAGAAAGAACGGGGGGTGATTAGAGATGGAAAGTCAGAGTGTGAGTCAGACGGCAATATGGTTGGTACTTGAAGCTGAAGAGATCCTAAAGGGAGATGTTGTAGGCTGATGACATCTGCTCCCCCCTCCACTCCTCAGCCCTCTTTGACGCAGCTGCTGCTATTTTGAGAGATCTCTGCTGAATGCAGCTCTTCTCTGCCTACCTATTTTTCTTTCATTTAAATCCTAAATTATTCCTCCATAAGGCAGAAAATGTTAAGATATCAAACAGTTAAATGGCTGCGGCCTAAAATTACTGATTATGTGGCACCTTTTTTAAAATGACTCACCATATGTCTGTGTATATCTAAGTGTTTACAATTTCTGAATCCTCTAATCTTTGGTTTTAATCTTTGAATACATGCCAACAAAAACATTCATGGACTTGAATTTTCACTGTGCTAACAGTTACGGCTTCTTTGTTACAGCTCCTAGTTTACAGAACCGGAGATATTCTTCTGTTGCAAGAATCCATTCGATGACAATTGAGGCTCCCATCACCAAGGTACAATCTTCCCCTTTTACGCCTTCATGTCTGTTTGAATCATGAAGAAATATTTAGATTTAAATATAAATCTAAATATTTACATCCACAAGGTGTAATATTTTCTTTGCTAGAAACTATTTAAGCAACAGATTATTTTCCATCAAAGACTTTAAAGCAGGGGTGTCCAAAGTGTGGTGAGAGGGCCATTTGCGGCACGCTGAATTTTTTCCCTCTGCCCCCAAACACAATTCTTGAATGTAGCAGATGGACACTATATATCTTTTGAGGCAACATTTTCTCAGACACAAGATCTTGTTTAATTAATAATAATTTTTAAAAAATCTTAGGTTTAACATAAATGATTTTTTTCTTAGTAAATAGAGTCACAAATATCCACCATCTTTTACTCACCAGAATCCAGGGCACCAGAATTTTTTAGCTGATGATTTTGTCCCTCCTGACAAAAGGTTTGGACACACCTGCTTTATATACATAGATAAAGTCTGCACACTCAACTTAGAATTGTTCAGAAGAAATCAAAACAAATATGTTAAACTTGAAAATATATTTAAAAAATGAAAGAATGCAAAAATGTGGCTGTTTAAATGTGAACAAACCTCAAACCAAGTTTCTATTACAAATGTGTTACAAAATGTCAAATACAATGCAATTTTTGAATGCAATGTTTCCATCAAATAAGAAATGCAATTAAAGTCACGCTTATTACAGTGTTAGTATCAGTATATTACTTGAAAATGGTTTCAAAACAACAATATTATCATTTATTGCGATAATTACCGGAACAATTTATCACACGACAAAATTTATCGTGACACAAACCTCACACAGATTCAGTTCAAATAAAGCTGCTGGCTGGATCACATCGTGCCGCATCTAATAACATAATATCTGTGTTTCACATCGTCTCATCTGGCCCGCTGCTGCAGGACCTATGATCCCCTTATGGACTCAAAAATAACTTTATTTGGCTGTTGTTTTTCTTTTTCTTTTTCTTTTTGTTTTCTCCAGTAGAGACATCGCAGCGCGTCACATCAGACCTCCGTGACACACGCACAATGAGTCGTTCTGTTATCGCATGTAATGCCTGTGGTGTGTTGCTGTGCAGGTAATCAACATCATCAACGCGGCCCAGGAGAGCAGTCCGGTGACGGTCGCCGAGGCTCTGGACCGCGTGCTGGAGATCCTGAGGACCACCGAGCTTTACTCCCCCCAGCTGGCTTCCAAAGACGACGACCCCCACACCAACGACCTGGTCGGGGGGCTCATGACTGTAAGAAGACAAACATATTAAACCTCCTCGAACTAAAATCTCTGACTTTTTTCAAACAAGATCCAATTTTAATCTTTTTTTTTTTAGTTCCTTTTGTCATTTATTTCACTCATTCTTTCTGTAAGTTGCACAACTGATTATTATTATTAGGGTTGGGCTACAAAAATGTATGCTCAGGTACAAGGATATAGTTATAATATTAGCAGAATTAAGATGCAATTTTACCACAAGAAGGTCTTAAAATTAAGAGAGTCATTTTAACTAGGAGAAAGTTTTGAGGTTCTCCAGCTTTAGTTATAAAGCTCTTTAAAAGCAACACTTTTAACAAATATGACATGATGTATTGTTTAGCAGGCAGTATTTGCATGTATGAGCAAAAACATATATATATTTTTTTTTTTCTTAATTCACTTATTTGTATTTGTATCAGAATGCAAATTCAGGCTGCTGGCAGTGTGTGTTTTATAGCTGAACTATTATTAAAAACAATGTAGAATAACGTAAACGAAACATTTTTTGGTTAATCTCAAAAGATTTTGTTTTTTTTCTTCATCCTCTTTAGGACGGGCTGCGGAGACTCTCTGGGAATGAATATGTTTTCAGTAAAAGTAAGTTTCCAAACGTCACTAAACACCAAAAGAAAACGAAAGAAATTCAAACTACCGTAATCTGTTACAAGTTCTGTAATCTTTTATATTCTTCTGAGTGTTTTGCTAACATTAGAAGAAAATCTTATTTCTGGGAACTTTTCTCAAATACTGCATTTGTGGTGTGAACAAAAATGAGACATTTCTTTCTTCTTCTTTTTTTTTACAGTAGTCAGTTTTGTTCATTTAGTTTAAGAAGAAACTAAATGATTAAACTAATTCAAGTCCAAATTTATTACCAATCAGAAATCAATCCAATTTAACGCAGTCAAATTCAGTTGGTCACTTTATGCCATACTGTTTGGTTTTTAAATTAAATTACAAATGGGGCTAAAATTGTAACATGTTAAGAAATGTGGCCCAACAAGTGTTAGGAGAAAAAGAGAAAATACACAAAGAAAGTAGATTACAGTTCACTGTAATGAACATTGTATGTTTCCTTCCTTTTTGTTTCAGTTTTTTGGTTTTAAAATGAAAATTTTCAAATAAAATTAAATACCGTACATTTATTTTCTTTAAAGGAACAATCAAATTTAACAGAAAAAGACGTTGAAAAAAAGCAGGTAGTTTTCAATGTAAATGAAAAACAGAAACTATAATCTAAAAACACAATACTAATGAGAAAAACTGTTAAGTGTATCATCTTTGCATTTTAAAAACTTTTAAATTTTTTTTAATATTTAATATTTTTTTAATTTGGCCAAACTTCCCTGCTCTACAGGCAAGCTTGACGTAGTCGTTCATTATTGAGATCAGTCGACCATCCAGTGGCTGGTTTCCCTCTTTTACAGTCTAACAGTGTGTAATCTTCAGAGGTGTGTGTCCATGGTGTGTTCAGGTTGTTGTGTCCGTGTGCTAGATATGAGCCAGAGCCAGCTGGCCATCCCGGTAACGCTGAACGACGTTCCTCCGTCCATCGCCGAGATGCTGAACGACGAGGAGCACTGGGAGTTCAACATCCTGGACCTGGAGGCGGCCACGCATAAAAGGTACCGATTCTACTTTCACCATCATGTCTGTGGTTATTGTTTAATAAATGGAACAAGAAATATGAGGTTGTTTTAAGTCAATAATTCTTTAACATTGATGAAAGAGTACTGGTTTAATTGGCAGATTATTTTCTTGTAGAATGGGAAAAATGTCTTAAGTGAACAAATCCTCCAGTGGAACTAGAACTTTTAAAATAAAAGAAACCGGAACACAGAAACCTAAAACACTTCTCTCATGTTGTGCCTGCTTTGTTGTTTGCTCCGCTGCAGACCCCTCACTTACCTCGGCTTGAAGATTTTCACCAGTTTCGGAGTGTGTGACTTCCTGAACTGCTCCGAGGCGACGCTGCGCTCTTGGCTGCAGCTCATGGAGGCCAACTATCACTCTTCCAACTCCTACCACAACTCCACGCATGCTGCAGACGTCCTGCACGCCACCGCCTACTTCCTGCGCAAGGAGAGAGTCAAGGTAACAAGCCATAGAACGGGGAGCTTGATTTTTTGGAAGGGGAAGAATTATGTGGTTTCCAGGCACAAATTGCCATTTTATAGTACAATCAAGCTTCTCCAGTTGCTATAAAAATGCTATTTACATCAAATAATACTTAAAACAAATTTGACTGAGTGATTTAATGCCTTGAAATTGGGCCTCTGTTTCTTTAAGAAACTCCTGCTTTTTTTGAAGCTCCGTCTTCAAGAAGTCATTGCAACTTGGTTCTTCTATTAACCCTTTAACAACATTTTTACCAGCATTGCACTGAGAAGTAGCTCCTATAATGAGCTCAGCAGTTCCACCAGGTGTTTGCTAATTGCTGCTGGCTAGTCTGAAGGAGCTGAGTGGAGCAGTTAAAGCGAAGAGCTGCTTTGTGAGGCGGAAGCTTGGAAACCGCAGCTCTCAGGAGGAGCTGCATCTCAAAGGCTGAGCTAAGTCCACCCAGACGTTTTACACAGCTGAATGGTTGCCATGACGATTAAAGGATTTCTCAAACAGGCTTTGAAGAGTCAAAGCAACACCCCAGGTGTGTTTTTTGTGAGGGAATAAAATTATAACATGATGTAAAGCTTAAAAAAACAAAAAGTTGACTTTACATGATTTTGCCCCATTATAGACAAACACTCTGTTGCCTCAAATTCCTCCCTGATGGACATTTTTCTCCTTAAAAATTTTGTGGGTCCAAATTCAGTCTCAAGACTCGTCTCGCTTGCCAGGTTTTTGCTCTCGTGCTCTCCCGCTGGCTCAGCATAATTCACCATCGTCCTCTGGCCTCAGGCTGGACTCATGAATTAATTCTCTCAGGAAACAAACAAAAAAAACTCTTAGAAAAATCTGAGCTTCTTGGAAAATACAGAGATCATCGCCGTGTCTGGCCTTTTGCGTTGTTGTGGCGGGAACATTTTCTGAGAACTGGGATTTCTTCCCTGGGTAAACTTTCAGCTCTTGGCAGAGTTCTGTTGCCATTTCACAATTATTGTGTATGATGTGTTGTCCCATGATATAAATTCACATACTCTGAGAACAGAAGCTTGTACTTGTAATGTGACAAAATGTGAAAATGTTTAAGGGGTTTGAATTCATTTGTGCATCCTGATAAACAGCATGGAAAATAACGCTGTATTTTTAGCCTTCATAGCATATTAAAAGATATTTTTGTACCAAGTTTTGTCAGACAGAACCACATTCCAGATTAAAAAAATAAATATCCGTGACACATGTTAGAAATTAGAAATAGTATGATTATCGCATGTTTCTTTTTTTTTTGAATTTACAAGAAAGATGGCAAAGATGCACTTTGCTACCAAACTTGCAGCAACTGTTAATGTTAAGAGATAGTGGGCTACCTCAGAATTTGATTTCCATTTTTATAAAGTTTCGTACAGTTATGCTGACGTCTCCGTTCGGTTTCTGTTGCCTCTTCAGAGCAGCCTGGACCAGCTGGACGAGGTGGCAGCGCTGATAGCCGCCACAGTCCACGACGTGGACCACCCGGGCCGGACCAACTCCTTCCTGTGCAACGCGGGCAGCGAGCTGGCCGTCCTCTACAACGACACGGCGGTGCTGGAGAGCCACCACGCCGCGCTCGCCTTCCAGCTCACCATGCGCGACGCCAAGAGCAACATCTTTAAGAACATCGACAGGTCGGTGAGAGGAGGGTTGGACACAGGTGGCTGAAAAACCATGAAAACTAATGTGTTAAAAGAAAGAAATGTTTATAATGTGCCTGTTTTTGTGTCTACCGCTGCTCTCTGCACTTTTTAAATTGGGGATGAATAAAGTTTTACTGAGTTGAATTGAATACAGCAACATTTAGACTCAAAAGCAGACCTGAGGACAGTCAAGTCTGTATCTAACTAATTGATAAACGTCACTAAATTCAGCAAAATTTGTGAGGAAAAAATTATTTCAATCTCATTCTAGTCTGGTGCAATAGAAAAAGAATCAAACACCAGTCAAATAATAATAATAGTAAAAAATAAATGTAAACGTTATTCCTTTCATAACACAATTATTATGTTTTGGATCTAAAAAAAAATTACAAATCCCTTTTGCTCATCTATTTGTCTCACTAAAATATTGCCTTGGTTGTTTATTGTTGAGCAGGTATAAAAAAAAAAGCTACATTTTATGGGCTTTAATAAAAAAAAAGAAAGGTGGGCTTTAAAGTTTGGATGTCTTTTCTTTAATATGTTATTTTAAGCAAAAGCACCACCTACTACAGCTCTTCTACTGATGAAGATGACTGTGGCTATAAATATATCTCACAACACATTTCATGCTAATATGATTAAACACTTTAATCGTGATGTTTTATGGTTCTTGCTATGTGACGTAAATGCTGGCCAGCAGAAGTCAGTGGACTAACAGCGTGTAACTCTAGATGAGTGGTAAGAAGAAAACCGCTGTTGAAAGAAAGCCATTGAAGAGCCTTCAGCTCAGCGAGAGCAGCCAGAAACTTCCTGGCCTACATGCAGAAAGAAAAAGAAAATAAAATGTGTAAAAGTTCAAGTTTGCCATCAGCAGCATGGTGGGGAAGAACGGGTTGGTTGTCACACTTTTTGCTTTCTTCTGAATTCAAAAAATTGTAATGCTTAGTCGATCCCATTTCAGCGTGTAACAGAACAACAGAGTGTTTTGTCTGACTAGTGTGACCTTATTTACGCACCACTTTTAATGAAAAAATAATTGTTAGTTCTGTAAAAATAACGTTCAATATACAATATTTAATTGAATATCTTATCTGAAAGAAATACTACAGAAGCAGCAATATCTCTTTTGTCATGAACTTACAAAACATATCCTAAACTTTCAAAAAATTAGTTGGTTATAAAAAACAGAATCATGTTGTCTACCACAGAACAGAATATGGCCTAAATAAATCTATAGTGTTTCATTTACTCACTTTTTTCTGTTCAGCTATAGATTTTTTTTCCATTGCATAAATAGCTGCCATTTGTTTTACAATAGTCACATGTGACATTCAACCCCATCAGTGATTTTAGCTAGTAGTTACACTAGCAAGCCAATGCTATAGCCTAGCAAAGAAAAAACTATTCTAAGGAGAGCTTTGCCTTTCCACCTTTAAGTGAGCAGAAAGGCAGATGTTTAATTCTAAGTCCATTGATTAACGACGACACAGAAAAAGCGATTTTGGACATTCAGACACAAACATTTTGTAACATCTCCCTCTAAGGGATTTAGCGACCCGTTGTCCCTTTGGTGTTCTAGCTGTCCACTGTCTTGCCTCTCATGTTGTCTCCACACGCTCTCGCTGCCATCAGGAATCAGTTCCGAACGCTGCGCCAGGCCATCATCGACATGGTGCTCGCCACCGAGATGACCCGCCACTTTGAACATGTCAGCAAGTTCGTCAACAGCGTCAACAAGCCAATGGCCGCCATCGAAGAAACCAGCACCAATGTAAGCTCCAACAGGCGTCGTTTTGACCTTCTGGGCCACAAATGGTGGCTTTTTAATGTAAACAAGATATGATAACAAACGGTGGTGGTTTTTAATATGCACTACAGTCGGGGCGGTTGCCCAGGGCAGCATCACAAAAGGGCGTGACAACAAAGAACTAGAAAATAAAAAATATGCGGTCTGGGACAATTGTTACGATACTGTGCTGTTTGAGCTTTATCCCAGTTTGAATAAAAGCTGGTATCATTAAAAGTAATTTATGAATCAATTGTATTCCGATTTAAGTCAATAATAACCTCTTGCACGGTTTCTGCTGATTTCTGCAGCGACAGTGATCGGTTCTGCTGCTTCTCAGATTGGCCTGTAAAGCAGCATCGCCTTAAACCAGTTTGGTCTTAATTTAATATACATCTGGCCAGGTTTACTGTCAAACTTAATCACAATACTCTAGTGTGAAAACATTTTTTGTATTAATCTGCACTTTCAGGATTTATTCTCCTAATTATCAGAAAAGTGTTGCGATAACGAGTTTGATTTTCCAATCAAATTCATTACGAATGAAGTGGCAGGAGATCTGTGTAAATTGAGTGAAAAGCAATAAATGAAACCTGAAAAGATCCCTTTTACGTGAGTCAGAAGAGGAAAAAAACTGAGAATGAATCACAAAATAATCTCTGCCGTCTTAGCTCTGTAACCGGGTTTTGTTGTTCCGAGTCTGCATCACACGAAAATTGAGAGTGCTGGTTCACAGGCGAACGTGTTGCAAACTGCAGGATGTAAAACAAGTTGTGGAGTTGCTGCTGGTAGCACATGTATTTTATTTCCTGAGTCGAGTTCACATGAAAGGCTGCAGCTTGAAAACCAATTTGGAAGATTTGTCACATTGATCCTGGGAGACACATTTCCATGGTACCTTACCCAAATGTTTACTGAAAAATTTAGTGATTTTTTTAAATGAACTGTAGCAGAACTCAGAGCAGTATTCCAGAGCAAGCTGGAAAAGAAGATTGAAATCACATTGTGTGATTTAAATCATTTGTAAGTTACATTAAAATGTGATTAATGGGATCTTTAGTTTATTGTGAAAGCACAAAAAGGAGCTGATGGGAGATGGGACACAGAAGGAGGGGATTATTTCAGCAAACAACCACCAGTTAGAAGAAGTTGCTAACATCAAATTGTGCAAACTGGCTGCGTTTCCATTACAAATGTGCTGAATGCTTTGTTGATGTTCCACTAAAACCCCCCACAATTTTTGAATTGTGGTGTTTCTATTAAAAAAAGAAATGCATGAATGAAATCAAAAGTGAATAAGTTTGTTTACGTTTTAAGTCATGAACAAATTATTTGTTGCAACTCCCTGTCGTCTTTTCTGTCATTTCTGCCAGTAGCAACATCTGGTTGTTGATCACATGATCCATGTGATACAAAAACTGTTTCCATTCCGGGTTTATGAAATACATTAATTTCGATACGCCCGAAAAACCACTTCATATCAGCGCAATAACCTTTTATTGCAAAACTCGAGTTTTTTTCGAAATTGCCGTTTTTCCATAAAGCGGATTTATTTTCGTAACTCCAAATTGCGCAATTATGTGGCCGACGGAAGCGCAGCTACCGCGTCTTTGTGCTCCCAGGATTAGCCGTAGCCTGTTAGCGTCGACAGCCAGCCGATCTGAGTCTCCAACGTTTCTGTTGATGACGTCGCTCATTTCTGTGTGATACTTCCAACAGAGCACGAACAGCGACTGCGAGGGCCAGAGCAACATCCGAAACTCTCCAGAGAACCGCCTGCTGATAAAGCGGATGCTGATCAAGTGTGCAGATGTGGCGAACCCCTGCAGGCCTCTGGAGCTCTGCATCGAGTGGGCGGGCCGGATCTCAGAGGAGTACTTCGCCCAGGTGGGTGTGGGGAGGAGCGAGACAGTCGTTTGTTCTTCGTCACAACTTCTGTTGTTTTACTTTGAAGCGACTGAATTCGTTTTTGTCTTTGCTCGCAGACGGACGAGGAGAAGCGACAAGGGCTGCCCGTGGTGATGCCCGTGTTTGACAGAAACACCTGCAGCGTGCCCAAATCTCAGATCTCCTTCATAGACTATTTTATCACAGATATGTTTGACGCCTGGGACGGTAAGAGCAACATTTCCCACACCACCGTGGATATTTATTTATTTATTTTTTTACATACATACAGAGTTTATTTATTAAAACAGGCCTCTGCGTTCCTAAAGACTGAAAGTCAGCAACAGCTTTCCAAGAAATAAAGTTCTCCCCATTCTGGAGAAAATCAGCTTCATGCCTCTTCCTCACATGTTCCAGCTGTTTCCCCAAAGACCATCAGTTTCATTCTCATGTACTTAAAAACACTTTGTTCTCATTTGCTCCTCTAATGGCCGCGCTGCTTCCTGCAAATGTTTAGCAAATTTATTCTGAACTGATTCTGCTCATGGACTGGTTCAAGGTGTCAAAGTACAACAAGGTTTCAAATAATTAATTTTTTTTTTTTTTTAGTAGAGAAACACTTTCCCTCCCCCACCTGTTGCTATGGCCTGTCAGGCCATTTTAGCCAAATGAGGCGAGTTCTCACCAAAAATCTCCCTATTACTAAAACGTTTGCTGTTTTGAAATGTTTAAAATGTAAAAAAACAAAAGAAAAGCTGAGATGAAAGGGGCTTCTACAGCAGCCACTCTTTAACGTTCCTTTAAGGTGACGCCATTTTGAATCTCCAAGGGTAAATTAACAGAATTCCAGTGGAAACTCGGAAAAGCTGGAAAAACATATTAACAAGAAGCATTTGTTTTATTGGCAAAAAAGACTTTCCAGTGATTATTGAGAAAGGGTGAAATAATTTCCAAAATGTTATTTTTTAATAAAGTGCAAATGATCTTTTTTCCCCTAAATTGATGCTACTTTTCAGTAGTTGAATTTAGTTTAACATATAACTTATTTAACCAGGGGAAAACTAAACCAGATTAAAACCTCTTTTCCAACAGTGGCGTAACCAAGACAACCTATCAAACTTTGTGAAAACAATGCTAAACGTAAATCTGACAGAGGGATAAATAATGTTGTGCTATTTAAATTTGGACGGCTTAAGGGTGGCACATAAAGAAATTTGAAGTCATATTTTAATGGAAGCAGAACTCGTCTGAGCTCCACCTCCTAAGTACAGTTCAGACAGAATGAATGAAACCAACCCATCAGCGCCAAAAGAATCAGAAAGGAAATAGATTCCTTATATTAGCTCCTTATTCCTACTAAAGTTCCCTGTTCCAACGAAACCCCGAGAGGAAAGCTGTTTACTGTCAGCGCGGCTCTGATGTCACGGAAAGACTTCTAATGCTAGTGGGAGAAACTGGGAGAGTGTCACAGGAGGGGGATGGGGGGGTAGTTGGGAAAGTTCTATCTGGGGTGAGGGGACTTCGGTTCATACATAAACACAAGGCGCATACGACCCACCGGGGTCGCTGCCGGTTCATGTCAGGGGTCACAGATGCAGTGCGGGCCATCAGCGAGCCGGAAGCCAGAACGTAAACAAGCGAGCGAGAGAACACTGAGAACGTACACACAGTGGAGCGAAAGGAAGGAGAGACACGGACACCTCTGAACCCGTCGGCCCCTGACTGTGGGACGCACATCACGTTAGCCGCCACGCATGAGCTCGACCTTTCAGACCAGCAAGGGCATTTGTAGTTAAGTGTTATCACCTCATCCTTTTAGAGAAATTTTCTGTTGAATGTATAGTACATCAAATCTGAAATGAGAGCAAAGTCACAGCCCTGGGTCACGTTTTAGTTAACCACATACCCACCGGTGACACCAGAAGCCTAGAAATACTGACTCATCCCTCAAAACTGCAATATGTAGCTTTTATAAACAATGTTTTTTTTCTTGTTTGTTGAAACGATGGCGTGGCAAATGGTGTGAGACAGATAAACTGAAAAAATCCAGCTCCTCTGCCTTCTCCCAGAGCTAACAAGAAGCAACCAATCAGAGGCGAGAGGCAGGTCTTAGTGCTGTCAATCACAATCTCATGTGGAACTTTTTACCCCCCTTTACCTCTTCCTTTGCTCTCTGCTACTTCTGTAGCTTTTCTCCATCGGTGTAGCCTGTTGTGAATGCTAAGGCAGATAAACTGTCTTCTGTGACTGTAAGTTGTTTCTCCACCATTAGCACATTTAGCAGTGAGGACATGAGGTTGATTAACAGCGCTAAAACCCTCCTCCTGGCTCTGATTGGTTGTTTTTGGTCAGGAGTGAGGTCTGCTATCTGCCTCAAAAGCAGACTCCACTTCACTTGACATTCACTGGTACTGCACCAGATTTCACTTCGGCCAAACCAAGGTTTTTGTCCTCATCAGACGAGTTGGATTGTGCATTAACCTCCCCAACCAAACTGGACTTTCTAGGCAAGTGGACTGCAGTTGGAGTAAGACGGACTAACTGTGGTTGGTGTTGAGTTGAGTTATTAGCCAAATCCTTTAAAAAGTAGATTATATGGTTGTCAGTTGGATATATTTCGAGCAGTTAAACAGAGAACATCTTCATCAGCGCAGACAGAGCATCTGCATTGTGTAACTTGAGAGAAAGAGAGATTGTGTTGACTAGAAGATATTTAGCAGCCTGGTTTAGCTGGTGTTTAGTAAGTTTAAACTACCTTTTAAATGCACCAAATGGTGCATCTGTGTCAATAAGTTTTGGTGAATATTTGATCAACTCCTGCTTTGTGTGCTGCAGCCTTTGCCAGCCTCCCCAACCTGATGGAGCATTTGTCCGAGAACTACAAGTACTGGAAGAACCTGGACGACATGAAGTGCAAGAGCCTGCGTCCTCCGCCACCCTCCTGACCTCCTGCTCTTCTGCTCTCCTCTCTGGCACCGTGACCCGGGCCGGACGCTAAAACACTTAGTCATTTCAGCCGCAGCGCTGAAGTGGCGCGTACGGCGAGAGAACGGGGCCAATTTCCTGCCTAAGAGGAACGAGATCGCTGACTGGTGAGCACCGTGGCGCTAATCCCGTCTTCAATCCCGGACGCTTTTCTCATTCCAACTGAACATGGTGTTCCACCGTCTTGGGAAAAGAAAAATACAAGTTTTCATCTGACAGCCCGAATGACTGTCATCCGCCATTTTGTTCTGGCGTCTCTTTGAAACTGCGTGGACCTTGTGGCTCACCCGACAATCTGCACTTTAGCAAATCAAGACATTTGGATTTCGAGCTCCATTTTGCTCTTTGCTTTTTATTATTATTATTTTCTTTAAACCCTGTCATTTTATATCTGGGTGTGGTTGCAAAAGAGCGGCGAGACCAAGAGGCGCTTGGCTAAAAGGTGAACACCTCTAGTGATTGTGCTTCTTCGTAGATGTGAGTTTGCATCTCTAAAACTTCCGATACAGACTTATGAAGGTGCCCAGCTGGAATTATTCATCCTTAATATCTAAAAAAACCAAAACAAACAAAAAAAACATGCATATGGGACCAAACTGTAAGCAACCCCAGTAGCCCTGAGCAGGAAGAGTGTTGTAGGAAAGATTCCAAGAACAGATCTCTGGAGACGGCAGGGTGCGGCGATAGTTCAGCCCCAGAGATAAAACCTGACAACCAAGGGCTGTTCTGTGTGCTGCGGACGTTTTAAGGTCATATAGCCTGAAAAATAAAGATAGAATCTGCAGCTTTAGCTTCTTTCCCGTCTTTAATGTGTGTGAAAGCAGCCGATGTGGACGATGGAGAAGCTCTTAACGAACAGAATGCACTGTACCGGGGTAAATGTCGAACTTTTAGCTTTGTGACACAAACTGTAGAAACGAACTGTGAGCATCTGAGCAGGTTTCATGTGGACAAAACTTTTATTTTCGTAGTTTGGGGAAGAAATTGACCTCGCAGAGCTCCCTCACCCCCAAACAAATTCAACTGTTACATTGAGAACATTCAGCCATTTATTTTCTGATTTGTCACACATCTGTACAAACAAATGTGGCTCAGTCTGACCTATGAGTTGTTATCCAGTAAAATTTCTGAAGCCGTAAACACGACCAATGAAAAATCAGTTGAGTTTTTTATAAAAGAAAAAAAACCTGATCAAATTACGGATATGGTACGTATGCCCTCTGGTGGACATAACAAAGATTTGCGCATCAAACCAGCAGTTAAATGTGAGCAAGAAATCACTTCTATAATTAGAAATTTATTATATTATTTATTCATACTTTTATTTTTTTAACAGATACTTAAATTTTCTGGTCACTTTCAGTTGAAAAAGTATTGGCAACCACTAAAGCAGCCAGCAGGAGGAGATAATGATCCTCTGAGCTGCAGCTACACACTGCAGAATCTACCAGAGGCACAGAGATTCCCTCATAGGTGCCTTATGTCTCACTTTCCTCCTCACACACTACAACATATTCATAGTAATGGCTCCTGCTTTCTATACAAAGTGAATCACAAGAAAAGCCATAAGTGTCGTCTGTGATTTTTAGGATAAAAGAAAACACATCTACGACGTTGTTTCATGGTCTTCAGTCGTCCCGTCACAGAGGACCTGGGTTTTAAACTAAAAGGTTGCATTCTTTGGTTTGTTTTGCTAATGGTGTCAAATACCTTAAAAAAAACACACACACAACTTTGTCCAACATCACTGTATTTGTTGTCACTTTACACATAATCACTTTCTTATGAAAACGCCTTAATCCTGTCGTGTGTCGCTGTTTGCGTGTGCTTTGCTTGTGCCACACTGTAAAACTACCTGCTGTTCATGTAAATACTCAGCTAACGCGCCGGTTTTCATTTGCTTTGCTTCACTTTTAATGTTTCTTCTTATTTACTAAGGGGTGTGCCGTTGAATCGGCACCGATATCCTCAATTTTGGGAGATCGGCAATTGGCCAACGACACTTACATGCAAAATTGATCTTATCTACCGCCACAAAAATCTAAAACTCGCCCCATTTGCGCAGCCTGGTTGACTACCCGTACATAAGTTTGCCAACTTACTGACTTTGTTGCTATTTAAGTGACTTTTCAGACAAAATTAATTGGTGAAATTTGGAATCGGCAGGTCAGGCTATGAAAGATCGGCTAGAAAGCTGCAGTCGGTGCTCCAGTTATTCACATTTCAGTCCATCGTGTCCAAAAATACAGCGACCTGAAAAACGGTTCCAGCTTGGATTGTTTCAGTCATGAGGGGATATTTTTGCTATCCTGTAACTAGACATCTTAGAGAGAGAGAGAGAGAGAGATTTTAGACTTAGGACATCCAGGCCTTTCCCACTGAGCAGCCGCTACTTGAATGCGACATGCATTCTGTCTTTTAGCCCGGCAGAACCAGACAGCTTCGCCTTCAGTGACGGCCGTGCCAACCCTGAGCTTTGCACCATTTATAGATGAAAACCGTCATCAGTGTTATATATATGTAGAGCTGAGAAAAATCTATTTTTGAAAAATTATTGCCCATAACAACTGTACTGTGTTTTTAAAGATTTGACTGCCTCTTGCATAATAGTTGTAACTTTTACGCTCCAGCTTCCTAAACTCTGCCATGTCTTGATTGTTTTGAAAGCTTTGTGTATTTTTCTCTCGCCACGTTATGTCTTATTTTTGATGTTTTCTGTCAAACAAAAGAAGTGTTGTGAGAGATGAATAAAGGATTATTTAACTATGAAGTGTCTACGTCACTGGCACCTATGCAGACATCGAACCTGCTCTTTTAGTTTACCTCTGGTAAAGTTTTATTTACCAGTTAACCTCCATGTTCAAAACTGCTTAATTTTTTAAGCAAAAGATATGAAAGTTCTGGTGGATACACTGATGTCCAGTCCTGCTTCAGGTGTCATTTTGTTTCAGATGGTTTCACATTTTTCACCATCACAATCTGACTCCTGGTAGAATTCATAGTGGAGTTCATTATGGCGAGCTGGCCAGGAGGCATCGCCAAACCACGGCACTTCCATCCATGTTTCACAGATGATATACAGGTTTCACCTGGGGTCTGCACAAAATAATTCCAAGAACTGCAAATGGCCCTCCAGCCACAGTTTTGACACCACTGGTTTAAAGGAAAAGAAGCAGCACCAGAGCAGATCCAGGTAAAAATGGGAAATATATCTATTGGACATCATCAAATGTAAACAGAAAATAAACTATTAACTTTGTTTTTGCGTAAACTAACTGGAAAAAAACCCAATATTCCATCAGTTTGAGAAATATGATTTATTTCATGAATAAATAAACATGCAATATCACAGTTACAATGTGTGGCATTTAATATGCGAGCTTTGTTTGGCACTGATTGGTACAAATAATAAAAACAGAACTTAGGAGGATTCTGGCAGCTGCCTCCATAACAAACCAGTGTAAGCTGTAAAGAAAAAAAGATTAATTTAATAGTGAATCTTTTAAATGAAGATCTTAACTGAAAGGTTGTTTAGCCTGTTCTCAACACTGGGCTTAAGAACAGGCTGTCTGCAGTTGAACTGAAGACTTTTTTTTTAATGCCACCTTGAATTAAATGTAAGACCTAGAAGAATGATGGGAAATCCTCCTGTATTATAATCAAATTCAGCATAAATTGTGATATTTCTGGTCTCTGTTTGGACAGTGGCTTCTCACTGCAGACTCTCTCACCCTCATCTCCATACAAAAGTTTTAGCTTCAACGTTTTTTGCCTGGAGTAAAAACGCAGTTAAGATGTCTGCGCCAGACTCACAACTTTTGGCTGACAGAAAAATACATGAGATCAAATAGTCCTGCTGCAACAAAATTTAAGATCTGTGACTCCTATCTTTAAGACCAACGTACAGTTTTATGGATTAAAGACATTTTAATGCCTTAAATTTAGATATGTGGATTTAAAACGTTTTAAGGACGCGTGGACACCCTGAAAAAGAAAAATGTTAAAATTTGTATTTGTTTTCTCTTACAGAATCACAGCAGGGATTTTATTTTCTTACCTCAAACAGGATTCAGCTCTATGGCTCTCAAACAATGATAGAAAGAAAAGCAGTAAGTTTTTTTTAACTCCATTTTCATTCACTTCAATTAATGAACTTTCCTCAATAAAAAAAAAACTAGTAAACCAATGAATGAAACAGCAATTGTCAGTATACAGTCATATGACGTGCGAGGCAAAGATAGTCATCATTCTCTCCTGACTAAAGGCTTCGGTTTCAGAGTCCTCCGTTCTCCTCCAGCTTCTGGAACAGCGCCTGGCTGCGCAGCCGGGACTGTCTCTCCCCGTCCTTCCACAGAATCAGCAGGTGGTCCGTCGAGCACGTCACCAAGCCCTTCTCCCTGAAGCTCAGGAACATCTGAAAAAAGAAGTCTGGCGTTGGCGTCTGCAGAACTCCGCCGCCGTCTGGATTGTGCTACAGAACGTCAGTCATGTCTAAAATGTCACGGGTTCGTACCTGGACCGCTCCCGAGTGTCCGATCAGATCTCCGGTCAGCTCCAGCGTCCTCAGGTTGGGAATTTCCAGGATTTTCTTTGACTGAGGACCGGGCTGTTTGCTTGACCGTCCAAAAGTCCACATACCAAAGAACCCTGTTAAACAAAAATGATTATTTGCAACGATACTGCAAACATTTCAACATTTTGGGAATTTGTGACAGTTGAGCATCTCCATGGAAGTTGCAGAAAAATTAGACATAATTTCATATTTTTAAGCAATAAAAATCTGAAGTGTTTTTAGTCCCCCCTAAAACTTTAAGGACTGTGTAACGCTTAAACCAGAGCTAAGATTAAGTGTTCTGTATGGTGTGTGTGGGTGTGTGTGTGTGTTTGTGTGTTAACCTGCAGATGCAGGTTCAGCAGCCAAAGGTAAATCTTGGATCTCCCACATCCTCACGCTGCCGTCTTCAGAGCACGACATCAGCTCACTGAAACAGGAAGTGTCACACACCATCAAACACACGCAGCCATCGAGAACCTTTGGATACTTTGTAGAATCTCTGCAAAATGTGGTTTTAGTAAAAGGTTGTATATGAGCAAATGTGAGGAAAATCCCATGAGAATATGAACTTTCAGATCTTCTATACGTATATTTCTGGGTTTTTTTGTTTTAACAGAAGGAAGTGCCTGTCACTGTATAAATCACGGATTGAAGAAACGTCCCAATAACCTGAACTTGATTTTCACAGACGCTACAAATCTATGAAACAGGTTTAGAGCAGCAGCACCCCCGTGTGGCCAAAAGTGTGTTACACTATGATTTAGTACAGCCTATAATAAACATTATGTACAAAGTCTATAATAAACTCTTTTCAAGGTGTAAAGAGACGTGGTTCAAAATTAAAGTAACAAACTATGACTTAAGAGAGAAGTGTTTGTTTAAAAAAAATACATAAACGATCAGGACGAATATTAAAAACAATTGAATTCCAGTTAGAGGGATTCAGGGATGGAGTTACAACTGTGTATTTTAACTCTTTAAATGTACTGACTTAAAATAAGCTCCTATATATTGCTGAAATCATACTTGTAAATTAGTTTTGAAGTATATTAGAACTAATATACTTGCACTTTAAGCCAAAAAAAAAAAAATCCTCCTGATTTTAGCAGAGTGATGGTTGATATGTTTTCAGTCTTCGTCTAGATTTCAGGAATGTCTTCAGATTGATTCATTTAACTCATTTGGCTGCAGAGCAATAATTGAATCAAGTATCAATAATAGTAATTAATAAATGAATAAACTGATGAACAAAGACAAGGTGCAGCTTCGTACCCGTCAGACAGCAGCGTGGTGTGCAGCACATTGGAGTCGTGTGCGGCCTTCCTGTAGGCCACCACAGCTTTGGCCACAACGTCGTACACATACAGCCCACTGCCCACAGCCGCCACGATCAGCTACAAAATAAAAGCACTTTGTTTTTGTTTTCTCTCTCTCTCAAGAAAACCGTCACCTCCATGAAACACGGCGCACTGCCGTAGCTGCTGCTCTCACCCTCCCGTTGGAGGTCAGGTGCTGGATGGACATCTCGCTGGGCTTGGGAGCGGCCAGTCTGATTTCCGCCGGGCTGCTGGGGTGAGGCTCCTCCCACAGGATGTGCTCGTAGGCCACGTTCCTAAAGTTAGCCGAGTCCCACAGGATCAACTCGCCCACGTGGGAACCGCTGGCAAAAATCCCCTCTGGGGGGAAGAGAAACCAAAGATTCTCCAAATAAAAATAATCCAAAAAAACAAAAAGCAAAACAGGAAACGTTTCAGCTTTACGGAAGCCGGGAGAGGGTTAACGTTCTCTCTTTCCTCTCGAGAAAACCATCAGGAAATGAACTCACTGTATCGAGAAAACGGGAAGTTAACTCAGTATCTCGAGGTAACAAGAAGTTAACTTGTTATGTCAAGAAAATGGAAAATTGACAAGTTATCTCGAGAAAACCATTGCGAAATTAACTTGTACCAAGAAATTGTCAAATTAACTGTTTATCTCAAGAAAACATGAAATTATCTCGAGAAAACCCATCAGAAAATGAACTCGCCTTGAGAAAAGCTAACTCGTTATCTTGAGTTAGCAAGAAGTTAACTTGTTGTTTCAAGAAAACGGGAAATGTACCAGTTATCTCGAGAAAACCATCGGACAATTAACTCATTATCTGGAGAAAATGAGAAACAAAGATGTTAATTCGAAAACCGGAGGTTGAATCATTTTTCTTGCGTTAACAAGAAGTCAACTCGTTATCTCCAGAAAACAGAAAATTAACTCCATAACTTGAGAAAACCGAATACGACCGCTCTCGGCTTCCGTACGTCTTCAACGCTTAATTTGCAGTTTTGTTTTTTTGCGACCAAGCTGACCATTGACGTTGACGAGAGCTCGGATCTGGTCGTGGTGATCAGAACAACGCGAGATCTCATCCAGCAAGACGGACGAATCCGATGACACAGTCAGTCTGTAGATCACTGCGTGGAAGGAAGAGAAACTCGATCATTCACAGCAACTTGGAGCATCGTCACAACAAATAACCCAACTCCTTCAGTCACCTATCTCTTTATCAACAGCGGCTGCCACGCAGTTCTTTGGCAGTTCTACCAGAGCAGCAATTCCTGCAACGACACCAAAACATTCACCGGCGTTCTCTCATCCAGCAACATCACAGGCAATCCGTTGTTGGGGCAACTAAACGGACAACGTTTCCTCAGCCACGTTTTTTTAAATTGTCTTTGGTTTGCTCTCACCGGTGTCGCTGTGCTTTTGCCTGTGACACAGCAGCTGGAAGTCTTTGTCCCAAACGCACAACTCTTCCCCGCCGGAGAGCCACACAGACAGCCGCTCCAGCACCAGTAAACACTGACACACACACCCACACACACAGAGGGAGAGAGATCAGAGCAGGAAACACACCCCAAAGATGCACACAGAACATCTGCAGGGATGAGAAATGTAATTAACCTGCGCATGATGCAATTAACCTTCATCTGCAATCAAGAAAAAAAAAAAAAAAAAAGGCAATTACAGGTTTTAACCTTAAATAATAGCCGGGGAAAAATTCATTAGAGAGTCCATTTCAGATTCCATCATTATCAGCGAGCAGTTCCAGGGTCCGTTTGTTTTAACCTCAGTTTGGTTCTCGACTCTTCTTGAAAAGCAAAAGCAGCTTTTCTGTTAACTGCGGATGCTGTATGACGGAAATGTATTTATTTGTCCCCTCTGGGTGGACAGGTTCGCTAAAGGCTGAGAAGTTATCAAAAGTGAATGTCTCTAAGATTTCCAGGCGGTCTAAACCAGTGGTGCTAAATGTCACATTTTTACAGCTGCTCGGGTTACTAAAAGCTTAACGATTACAGATTAAGTTGAAGTTGATCAAATGTTCACCTCAATCCTTAAAAGTGTTTTTATTTGACTTCCAGTGTTAGTACAAGGAAGTCACAATAAAACTTGCTAACTTATAATCCATTAGATACGACATTTGTTTCGTTGAAATTATTTTCCCCTCCATTTATTATGTTTTCTGTCCGTTTTTAACTCCTTTAGTTGATATTTCGCTCTCCGTGTTGTGATTTTTGACTTCACAGCGGCGCGTCCGCTAAGGACAAACACTTGTGTCGAATCTCTTCCAGGTACCTTCACAGAAGACTGCAGGTCTGAAATGGTCTGCACTCTGTTTCCTTTGTCGGGGTCCCACAGCTGACAGCGGAGTCAAGGAGTACGAACAACGGCGACGTGAAGGAGGCTTTGTGTGACCGTGCGGGCCTGGAGGATACACTGAGGCTCCGGTCTGAGGAGGCGGTGATGAGCGACGTGAAGCCGTCAGCGCAGGAGAAGGCGCCGATGGCCGTGACCTGCTGGGAGTGTCCTCTCAGCTCCTGCAGCCGCTCTCCTGTCTAAATCAGACAAAAACAACAGTGACGAGACACTCAGAGAAGTATTCTTACCATTTCAGCCGTTCCACATTTGGTTATGGTGCAACTGCAAACCTTAATGCATGTTAACAAAACATTAGCTGAAAGAAAATGATGTAATTTGTATCTGAAGGCATTTTTTCTTTGTTTTTATGCCATTTCTGCAAATGAACTCCAAGGCCAAATAGTAGTGGTGGAATATTTTATATATATATATATATATATATATATATATATTTTTTTTTTTTTTTTCCAAAGGAACATATAATTAACAGTCATCATCATAAAGATGACAAGCATATTTGTGCTTTCCAAAAGCTCAATGGAAGTAGGTATAGTGAAAAAAGGTGAGGGGTGAGAACTGGGCCTTGTGGGACTCCACGATAAAGGGAAACTGAGGAAGAGCTGAAATTTCCCTGAATTATGTAAGCTGTGTTTCCACTAAGCGTAAAATTGTGTGATTTGACATTTTGGAAAAAGATTCGCTTCATCTTAATCTTATTTGCTTTTAAACTTAGTAGCTGGGATGATGTGGTTTTTCCAGATACATCATAGTTAGTGGATTTTCTGAAAAACTGCGACAAAAATACTTTTTTTTTTTTTTTTACATCACACGAGTCACATGACCGACAGCCAGATGTTGTCAGTGACGACGAAGACGACAGGAAATGGTAGGAGGATGATGACGGGGCGGCATGTTTTTTTTTACGACTTATCACATGAACAAACTTATTATGTGACTTTAATTACATTTCCTTTTTTTAATGGAAACACTGGAATTGTGTTTTTTCGACTTTAGCAGAATATTAAAAGTTTTTGTGCACACAGAATATATAGAATGTTCTGTCTGGTAGGACATTAACCAGGAAAGGGCATTCCCTCAAAATTAAAACATCACACTACACAATATCAAATGCAGATATTAAATCCATTTATTCCAAGATCAGGCAATTTTCAGAGCCTATAGCTAAAAGAATGTCGTTAAAAACCCATAAGCAGTGCAGGTTGCGTACTGTGACGGGACTTAAATCCAGACGGAAGACCACAGGAATGTTATGTAGTGTGAAAATGTCAATCGACTGTATCACACAGCTTCAGTCATTATAGCAGCGATCAGGCCCAAAACCTGGGAGCAGTGATGGACTCTGACCCGAACTCGGCCTTCTGTCACCTGAAGTACATTTCCTAGATCAACTAAATAATTTCCCGGCAAGATCTAGGGAAACTCATCCATGCGTTTATCTTTGCCTCAACAGTGTCTTCATAAGTCTGCCTAAAAAAAAATAAAATAAAATAAAAAAAATCAGACACATGCAGCTGATCCAAAACGTTGCTGCTCACTGTCTGACTAAAACCAGGGAGGTAGAGTCCATCACACCAGTTCTAAAGTCCTCACTCTGGCTCCCTGTAGGTCAGAGAACAGACTTTAAGACGTCGAGAAGCAGCTTTTAGCTTCTATGCATCACAAATGTGGCACAAGCTTCCAGAAAACTGTAAAACAGCCGAAACACTGAGTTCCTATAAGTCAAGGCTAAAACCATCACCTGTTTAGAGCTGCCTTTGATCCTTAATAACTGGAAAATTGCTCAACATAATTGGTGTTTTTATGGCTTTGATGAAGGCATTTGACAAAATTAAATGTTTATTGCTGGTTTCACAACTGGTCGATGTATTATGTTTTCACGATGTGAAGGATTTTAAACCGTCTTGTTGCTGAAATGTGCCTTACATATAAACATGACTATATGAGGATTTTCTCCAACACTTTTCAGGATGTGGCTGCTACACAAACCAAGCGCTGAAGGTTCTAGAGGTGTGAATAGTTCAGCAGGACTCTGTGATTTGCTGTCGGCGGTATTTCATTCAGACTGCGGGTCGTTACCTCGACGTTCCACACCAGCACCAGGCCGTCGTCCCCCGCCGAAGCAAACCTGGAAGATAAAGAAAAAAAGCGATCAGCGGCGCAGCTTGGTGCACCTCGGCTCCCCGCCCCGCGTAAGGGGATCGTTTCCACACCACCCTCAGTCGGGAAACCCAACAGAACGTCGGACTTATCGACTCGACTCGCCCTCTGACCCTGAACCGTCTTTCTTTCAAAGAAGGAGAAGAAGAAAAAAAATCAACACGGGATGAGCTGATGAAACAAGAGATTAAATGAAAAGAGAGGAACTGTTGAGGATATATTTCTGGGACTTTCAAAAGCAATCTGGAGGGAATTTTCTGGCCTTTGCCCCCCCCCCCTTCTGACCGCGAGCCTTCAGGCCCCCGAGGAGGAGATTATTACCACAGGAGTCCAGGCGTAAAGCGACCCCCACCTCCTGACACATACACACTTACTTAGCTCCGTTATAAATCCCCATCTGACCACTTATGCTGACCCAGTGTAGCATGCCGACCCGCTGCTTGGCTTCTTTTTGCTTTTTTCTTCTTCTTTTGTTGTATTTTTATTTTCACAAAGAGAGACCAGCGGCGGCGGTAGCAGCACTCTATCTGCACGCGCGGAACGGCATTGGAAGTCTACTGCGCACACAATCGCTATCTGGTGATGATGGGCCTCTTGTCATGCTCTGGAAGTTTGCAGTAGGTGAGGATCTCCTGTCAATCACAGAGGGATGGAGGCCAGCCAAGGGTGGAGAGGTTAGAGAAAAAGGTGGTAGTGGAAGGAGGGTGAGGGAGGTGGGGGGGATTGTGGTCGGCTTACCTGAAGTCATCAATCTGCACCAGAAATCGAACAATGTCAAAATGTCCTTTCAGCACCTGCAGCTCGGTGAAGCAGTTTTTGGGCTGTTCCTCTCCAATGCACAACACGGGGCTTTTCTGCACACAGGAGAGGCAGAGGCAGGGAGGGAGAGAGGGAATGATGTGGTGAACTCTCAAAACTACTATTTGTTGAGGGGAGAAAAAAATATATACAATATATATATATACAACAGTTTTTTTTTTTTTTTTTTATCTCAACATCTAAGCAAATTAAATATTCTTGGAGGAGAGTTTATAAATAGCAGCTCTGTTGCTGAACAGTGTCAACAACTAGTCCAGGACTTTTTAGCAGAGGTGGGTGGAGGAGCCAAAAATTGTATTCAAGTAAGAGTAACAATACTTCAACATATTTTTTACTCACCTAAAAGTAAAAGTACTTTACTCGCAATAGTGTGTTTTAAGTTATATTCAGATAAATGTGTGTGTCTACAATGTTAGGTGGGAACCAATGTGCTAACCCAATGGTTCCTGAGTTACGTTGAGCAGGAGCACAATATATTCCCCTCAAAGATGTTTGACCTCGTTATTACTTAAAAAAAAATAAAAATAATTATTCAAAGAAGCTGCAGAGGAATAGCGCTTTATTGGCTGCTTGTGAAAATAGTTCTAAATGTTTCTGAATGACAGGCAGGTGTTTTGGTCACAAAGCTAAAATACAAACATTGACACTTGAAAGGGTCAAGGGTCAGGTGTTGTTTATAAAGCGTTGAATAAAAAGAAAAACAATGGTGAAATTCCAGAAAAGCTGGACTCATTTTTATCGTATTTAAAAGTAGACACTGTAATGTGTACTTGAATGCACCATAATGTTATTGCTCGCAACCATTGCCGCTGTTTGAATTTAGAAGCTCAAAAGTCTGACAATATGGCAGGACCGAGGTGGAATCACATCTTCGTGGGGGAACCACACTCGACACAACACCTGTAGCAGCTAGCTTACCTGCACCGAGCTCTGCGCCTCCCGACCTCCGAGAATCCACCGCAGCATGACGAACCCAGAAACAGCAGCCGTATACTGACTCCCTCAAAGTAAAAACAATAAAAATCTAACCGACAACAGCCTCTCTGTGTGTCTGGCTCGGGCTGCGGGGTGACACGCGCCTCACCAGTCACCAGACTAACCGAAAAATCCCAAACGTTCTCGCGTGACTTGTTTATGCTGAGATTTATAAGTAAAAGAATCCGAAGAATCGTAATATTACAACAAAATAGAGACGATTACACTGTCAGAATTGAAACGAGATGGTGTAAAATGAAAAAAAGGCACAACCACAACAAATCATTCATGTGACTACGGAAGCTTTTCAGGGACAAACTAGACTGAAAACGATTAATATTTGGGAAGTGAATCTGAATGGCGTCACGTCTTGTGTTCGAAATGTCGACATTTACTTTGACTTTCTTGTTTGTCTTTTTATTTTTATGATTTACTTGAATATACAACTGCAGTTATAACAGTGCTACTGAATCAACATGTGCACCAGGAAGCATTCAGACTTACTTACTTCACAGGCCTTCATGCTCTGAGGTCTGAAAAGTAGTACAGGTGTCCAAACTTTTTGTCATGTGGGCCAAAATCATCATGTCAAAATAACTTACTAAAAAAAATAAATAAAAATCTGAAAATATACTTGTTTTTTTTCTCTCAGCTTAACAGTAAACTAAACAGTATTTAAATTAAACAGATAGTACTTTTTGTAGGGAAGGAATTGTACATCCTGTACTTAAAAAGACTTTTCCACATTTATCTTATTGTGTTTTTCTGTGTGTGCTATTTGACATTCATTGGAAGAAATCAAAATAAACAGGAAAAAAATGTTTGCTTTGTATTTATTTGCCTGATCAGCCAGCATTAGTATACACTGTGCCTTAGATTTCTAGATTCTAAGGCATTCATGATCGCAACCTACCTATGTCTGTGAACTTTTTATTTCTTAATTTTTTTTTTTTTTTTTGCTATATTTTCCTGAAAGTCATGTCATTTTCTCACAATCACCTTAACTGGTAGCACTTTAAAGGTGGAAGGTGATTTAAAAAGCCTGGATAGATGGAAAACACCGACAGGGATTCTCAAATGAAATCTTGACTGCCTTTTGTGATGTCATCAGAGGTGTGTGCCCATGGAAGATTGGTTCTGAGAGGGTAGATTTTAAGATTTACAACAAAATAGCAAAACAGATAAATAAGGAACTGACCCTGTCAGCTTTTTGTATCAGCGTCTAACTATTTTTAAGCATAATTTGATTAATTCAGCAAAAATGACTGACTTACGTTGTCAGTAGCTTTAAGTAGGACTTAAAGTTCTACTAAGATCAATTGGGACATGAGTATATGAGGGAGTTTCTGGTTTTTTTGCGAAAGACAAATATGTCGCTGAAATAAACAGCAAAAAGAAAAAAATCAGTTTTCAAAAATATGGAGAAGTATTCAGAATGACTGGTTCTGTTCATTTCTCTACAACTAGATGGCAGTATGTCCTAACTCTACCATCTCAGGTGAAGGCACCAATCATGTGTTGGTGGAGTGAGGAAAGATCTAATAGTTTCTCTCAGGTGTTTCCTCAGTTACCTCACAAATCACAACAAAAAGGCTCTCAGAAAAGTATTTTTGTTTAGCAAATTTCAACTCAGTCAGCAACTCCCCCCACCATCCAAAGACCCTTGTTCCTCCACTCCACTCCGCTCCCCGCCCATGTCCTGTCAGTGTGTCTCCTGGTAACACTAACACTGTACGGCGTCACCCCGGTCGTGTCTGCCGCCGCTGCCCCGATTGAGACGACATGCAGTGCGGGGCCCTGTGACCTTCATGGTGGCTCAGATCTGCGGCTGGCACTGATTTCTGATTTAGTGTCGATCCGCCGCGCTTGTCAGGGGGCTGCGAGGTGTTTTCCATGCGGTAATAGAAAAAAGCTCAAGGGCAGCCGGAGAAGAGGAGAAGGGTTAGGGGGAGAGGGATTGGTCGACGTGGAGTGAATGGGCTTTTAAATGTGAGGCTGTGTTTGGTTTGACCAGCACACACAAATCTCAGATCACTGGTGGGAATGTAACTATGGAAAAGAGGAGCAAAGTGCAGCCTGCTTTTCTCTTAATCTTTTAAGAGCTTTTTATTTGCACTCCGAGGAAAAAGGGGGGTTGAGGTGGGCCGATAATTTGGCACGCCGCACTTTTCAGTTTTTTTATTTGCTAAAAAGTGTTTTGAATCATGTAATATTTTTGCTCCACTTCACAAATGTGCACCACTTTTTGTTGGTCTTTCACTTTAAATTCCAATGAAATACACTCATGTTTTTTTTTGTTTGTATTGTGATAAAATATGGAAAAGTTCAAGAGGTGTGAAAATGATATGCTTTGATTCTGTTTTGTATTCGATTTTTGGTTTAGTCATTTTAGCCAAAATGTGACTAAAATCAGTAAAAAAAAAAAAATTGCTCACAAAAAACTATTTCTGAATAAAAAAATTAAAAAATAACTACTTCAGAGGTCTGTGTCATATTTGTAGAAAAAAATAATCTTTCAGGAATCCTGCAAAAATCAGGATTGGATTTTAAAGACAGACAACTGTGACTTTAATTTCATTAGCAGCTATGTGGATTAATGACTGAGAAAGTAGAAGAAAAAGTGATTTAAAAACAGCAGAGGGAAACGGTTAATATGACCAATAGTAGGAATCTTCTGTGCAGTGAAAGTCTTGATCACAGATCTACAGACCAACCAGGAGCTACAATAAGAGAGAGAGAAAAAAAACAAAAAAACTCTCCCTTTTCCTCTAACATAGTGCCTGATCTGATCCTCCTCTGGGCCGGGAAGGAAAACAAATGGTTATGATGATGGAAGAGGAATTAGGCTGTAATTTAACAATGGACCAACAGGAGCGTTTCAGTAACGCGGATCCTCCCGAGCGTGCCGCTCTGCCGAGTCCTGCAGCAGAAAGGGTCTCTCGCTCCAGGCCAACACCCCTTACTGTCCGTCTTCATCAGGATTTCACTGTGTTCTGCTTTACCCGCTGCGGCCTCCGGCGCCACTCAGACCTCAGGACACATAAATAGGAGCAGAACACGGCTGCTTTCTAAATAACATGTATGGTCCCAGCAAACCTCAGTGTCTTAATGCCGTTGACCAACAAATAGTGTAAGATGGTGGAGTGGAGGAGCATTTTCTTCTCTTTCAGCTTTCTTCTTTTAACAAGTAAAATTCAAAACTATGCGGTGTTCATTTTGTGTTCAGTTTCCCCTTTGCTAAAAACCAGTGCAAACTATTTGAAGTCACCAAACTGGTGGTGATTTCCTCCATTCCTGCCAGGTTTCGTCTTACTCCTCCGTTCTGCCTCCCACAATGATTACTGTTTGCTAACTGATGACACCTGTGCCACTGCCTATATTAACTCTTACCCTGCAGTCACTGTGTTTCCACCATACAGTTGTGAAATTTGACATTTCGAAAATAAATTAGCTTCACAAAAAAAAAAAAAAAAAACTTGATTTTCGCCACAAAGTTTTGCTGCTAGGATGAGGTGGTTTTGTTTTTTAGCCATATCGAATTTCGCAAAACTGCAACAGAAATACTTTCCGCAAACACATGAATAATTTCAATGGTTAATACAAATGATAGATTATTCAATATGTAGAAAATTAACTGAATTGCATTCTGGGGGATACAGGCAGAGGAAAGACTTGGTTACCTAGCAACAACCTGTTGAGTGACCTGCACAGCAGCAGTTTCATGTTCCCTCCTACCTGCGTCTCTCAGCCATCGAAGTTTGAATTTCGGACAACTGACAGCTGCGAGAAGGGCCTCTTT
>CAEFZY010079199.1:0-101315 GCA_903066815.1 Brachyrhaphis roseni
GCAGCTGGAGATAGGCACCAGCACCTCCCGACCCCACAAGGGATAAGGGTGCAAGAAAATGGATGGATGGATGGATGACGATTTCACATAAAAAAATCTAAAAATATCGATCTGTGTTCAGACCACAAGTCCTTGCATGGCTTGCACATGCGACGACTGAAGTTTTTACTTATTTTTGCAACATAGCGCAAAGTACTCTGGATTAAATGGATAGTGTCTGATCATTAGCCTTCACCTGATTTGATATTGACTTATTGGATTTAAGTCATGACTTTGACTGGCACATTTTTACTCATGAATTCAATTCATTTTAGCTCTGGCTGTAGATTAGGGCTGGTGTCCTACTTTAAAGTTCAAGTCCAACTGGTTTCCAGCTTCCTTGTTCCTGCTGAAGAAATGCATCTCCACAGTATTATGCTGCCATCACCATGTTTTTACAATGGGGATTGTGTGTTCAAGGCTATGTGCAATGTTGTTTCTTTCACATATTTGTATTTTGCAGGTAAGCTTTAAAAATTTTGCCTTGATCTCATTGTCACGAATAATAGTTGAGATATTTTCCCACCTGAGCTATTAATCTCTGCAGCTCCTCCAGAGTTAAGCTGGGCCATTTCGCTGCTTCTTGATGAAAGGCAGCTGTCAGAATAAAGAATCTAAATCTTTGATGGAAATGTGTAGTCCAATACAGCATCTAAAGATTAAAAATACATATACATTAACAAATAAAACAAATATGAACAATTGCATAAAATGGGGGTCGAACACAAATAGATGCCACACTTCCTGGCTTTTATTTGTAAAGAATTGTTTCCATTAACTTTACGCTCATGGAGTACTTTGTGTTGATATAAACTTGGCGGCTGTAATGTGACAATGTGGAAAAAGTTCAAGGGTTATAAATATTTCTGCGCGGCATTGTATGCCATGTTTCCTTAGCTGGCCTACTTTTTGTAGGTTTGACATTTATGTGTTTTACAATGAAAGGCTACATGTAAAATAGATTCAACAGTTTACTTGTGGACTTTGGTTTCACGCTTCACGCTGCTTTTTAAGCAGACAAATAATCGTTATAGATGTGGATGTACTGTGAGTTTATAGATTAGATTATTCGGCATAGATTTTCTTTTATTGCTTTTCTCCAATAAATTGCGCACATTTAAGTTTTAAAACACGGCTATTAGTAGGGCACATCTATTTAGCAGCAAGTGCCATTGTTGGTTTACTCGTCAATGCAATTAAGTTGCATGAAAACAATTGCAGCAGTAAGCGTGGTGCGGCTGATGGGCCTGTGTTTGTGTGCTGAAGCGGGGAGGACGCTGAGCAGGGGAGGGAAGACCGCTCCGGTTTTTTTTTCCAAAATAATTTTTTTTTTTTTTTTTTGATGACGGGTGGAGAGGTGAAGCTGAGCGACGGTTCACCCCAAAGACCTCGCTCCCTCCCCGCTCTGGGAAACAAAAGGGGCTTTTTCTCTTAGGAGCGCGGTGACGTGGGAGGCGGCAGTGAATGTGGGCCATGTGTCAGGGCTGTTGCTGCTCCGTTTGTCTGCTTCCCCTCCCTGGCTCTGGTGCCTGTGTAGACCTCAAGAGTTCGTATTGTTCCCTTTTCTTCTTCTTCTTCATCTTCTTTTTTTTTTGGCTCTGTTGTGATTGCACACCCTTTTGTAGCGTGCTCACACTGAGAGTGATGCTGCTCGACATTCTTTGAAAGTGTAAGGTACCTTTTGAAGGAATGAAGTCACATCATTAAAGGTCTGGCTGAGTAATTTGAAGATTTCTTGACATGCTATTCTCCTGGCTCCAATAGCACACAAAGCCCCATCTGTGGGGAATTTAAGTGGCCTCCAAGGCCACTGTGTGCTCCTGTAATGGATGATTATGTTGTCCTACGAGAATCTGTATGCTTGCATAGTAAGGTCACATTCACTCTTGTCAGCCGCCTGTGGTACATGCAAGCCACTTACCGGCCCTGGAAATGGGTAAACATGGCCCTTGTTAAACGTGCTGAGCGCAGACTGACACACTGAGGGCCCCTGGGCTTTAATCAGTGAAGTGACAGGAGTGAAAGGAGGCTGTGTTCTGGGAGAAGATAGGCATACAACAGGAGGGGTGGGCTATGCCAAGGTCCAGCGCTGCACGCTCTCACAACCCCCCACAAGCACTAATTCAGCAGAGTTTTGGTCACTTTTGAACTGTCATAAGGGGTTATACACAGTCCTTTCTGCTCCAATAACTGCGATTACTTTTTTTTTTTTGTTACACCTAACTATTCACAATCATCAAACAAATTTAATGTCAGATAAAGATAACCAGGGCAGACGCAGCAAAATCCAGTTTTCAAATGATGAAAAAGCTACTTAAACCAACCTGGCCCTGTGTGGAAAACGAAGTGCCCTCAGAGTGGAGAACGAACAGGTTGATTCTACCACAGATTCTCAATCAGATTTAAGTTCAGACTTTGACTCTGCTCATTACAAAACTGTACGCCATTCACAGGTGAGTTTGTTTGTTTGCTTTGAATAATTTTTCTGCTGGATAATCAAAGAGATCTTGAATTTCATGAACCGAATCTTTCCAGATTTTCTGGTACAGTCATCCACATCCAGATGAAGCAAAGCATCACCCAGACCATCACACTAACATAAGCATGCCTGGTTGTCGGTTTGTAGTAAAACGAACACTGTTCGTTTTAATTCTGGTTTTCAAGGGCAACCTTTCTAAAATGCTCCTTTTCTTTCATGACCATTTAGAAATTTTACTTTTAAAATGTAAAATGAATGCTTGAACCTGTCAGTATTCAGACCTGGGTATGGTTAGTTGAACTGAACCCAAAAAATGTTTAATGTGTAGGAGCAGTTAATTTGGATAAACAAGGATAGTTACTTTGCAAGTTGTTCTTTGGGTTATCTGTGTCTGATATTAAAATTTGCTTGATGATGTCAAACATTTACAGTAAATGTGACAAAAAAAGAAAAACTGAAAAAAAATATGCAAGGACTATATCTTTTCACAGACCTACAAAAAACACTTCTTACGCTCCTTTAATTACTACTTTTAAGTTCAGGGATTAACTTTATAAGACTAAATTGTTTCCTGGAACTTCATTTAGGTCTTCATCTCATCAGACCTTTGACCCTTTTCATGCACCTGGGGAGTTGAAGTTGTGCCAGAAACTTTTTTCTTCCTATGTTCTCCTGAGGGATGGGCACCAACTTTTATACCTTTTGTTTAATGGGTTGATTCAAGGCTAAGCTGTCGCAAAAAGGACAACTTAAAGCTATAAAAGCTCTCCCGATGTTAAGAAAGATCCCATTTCCAGGATGGTTGCAGGAACCATTATAGGAGCACTCAACAGGCCTCCTTTCACTGTGACAACAAAGCAACTGGAAATCCTCCGAAAAAGGAGCCCAGAGAGAGACCTGGCTACAAAGCCGAGGTCAGCTGTAAGCTTTCAGATGTTTTGAATACCAGCACAATTGGTTTACATTGCATGATGACATACGACCACCGTTACACCCGGATTATGCATACGCACAAGGTCGAGGACGGCATCATGGGGACGTGCTTTGTGTCTAGAGTGCGAGGCCTTAGAGAGGCTTCAGTGGGCAGATGAGAAGGGGTCATGTCCCTGGAGGGGGGATTGTGACGACTGTGGGCCACATTAGCAGAATACAGACTCCTCTGTGTTTGAACTGGGATGCTTCTCAGATTGCTTGTAAAGGCTGTCATGGGGAAACTGGGATTGGACTGGGAGGGAGAACGAAAAGGAAGGAAAAAACAGGCTTTGGCTCAAACCATGACTATTCAGACTTTTAAAACCTTACCACACCTCTTGGAACTATTGGCACAGTTGCCCAGGAGGAGGAATGGAGAGTGATGAAATGTGGAAGAACGCATGAAGCCTGGCAAGCAAAAGGCAAATATTCCACACTCAGGAGGGAGGAGGAGGAGGTGTGACAAACAACCGACTGCTATAAAAACAAGTTCAGGTTTTCCACGGATAACGGAGCACTCAGTGCTGCAGGTGCTCTGCTCCGTCTGGTCACCTGACCCCCCATTTCCTGTTAAACAGGAAGAGGCAAATGAGAGGAGATGAAAGTTCAAGGTAGTACACAGCTGGAAGTTGTTTTAGGTGGGTGAGTGCAGGTGTGGCACAAGTGGGACAGTGTGCGTGCAGTTAAAGAGGAGTCTAACCCAAACAGATGACATACAGCAGAGTTTGAACGTTGGCTCAGGCTGACTGCAGGGAGCACGCTGCATGATGTGTGCTAGGTAGGATCCTAAGGGCGTCACTTCTGGAAAAACAAAAAAAATCGGTTTTGTTTTATAATTTTTCTATAAAGTGCAACAAATATCTGCTACAGCGTTTTTTTTTTTTCTTTTTCTAAAAAGAGCTTTCTGAAGTTGTATAGAATCGCTTTTAGAAAGAACTTTACATTCTTATGGATATGTGAAAGTTGTGCAAATGATCGCTCCGGGGTAAATGCCAGAGGCTGGAATTCACAGATGAGCCACTTTCTGCAACAACGCAGCCCATAGACTATCACACTACCAACATCATGTGGACCAGTTTTGTTTTAACACTTTGTACACCTTCCACTTTTGTTTTGTATAGTTCTAAACATCTTGGGGATCATTAAAATGTTTTTGACAAACATGGGCTCTTTTTGGTCAGCTATGGTTTTTCCCCTGGGAAGTCTCTCAAGGATGCCTCCTTCTAATCACTGAATCCTGATTTCTGACCTTAAGCGAGGAAAATGAGGCCTATGATGCTTTAGATATTGTTCTGAGTTCTTTTTCTAAACCTCCTGGATGAGTCATTGATGTTTTCATGAAATAATTTTGGTAGCCTGGACACTTCTCGGAAGGTCCAACACTGTTAAGCATTTTCTCCTTATGTAGGTAATGGCTCTCTGTGGAGTTTAAAAGCTGTAAAAACAGCTCTGCAACTTCTTCTTAAAATTAGTTGAATGATCAAACAGGTCTGCCCAAAGTCAGGTTGCTAAAGTTGTTACAAAGACCTTTTTTGAGTTGTGAAAAAGCCACAGAAAAGGAGTAGAAGCTGCACATGAAGATCCCGAGTATAAGTCAGTGAGGTTGGCCTGCTGTCACATCATGAACCGAAACGAAGCAAAGAGCAAAACTCACGATGCAGAAGAGTAAAGAGGTGAAAAGCTGATGTGAACATCGGCTTGAAGAATGGTCTGTTGCTTAATCATTTGACAGCTTGTCAATAATGGGAGTGAGCTCACTCATGTCCAGACACGTCTGCTGCAAAAATGAGGCCATTGCTGTTATCTGGAGCAGCTCTGCAGGCTGCAGCGACAGTGAAGGAATCAATACGCTGGACTCCAGGAGGAACTTACCACTGTTTACCCAACATGGCAACCTGAACTGGATAAACTCGTACTAATTTGTAACTCGTGTGAACAAAAGAAAAAAAAAAATTACCAAAAAATTACCTTTGGCAAATTCCTGAGAGGTGCGGTTAACAACCAGCCGGCTCAGGGTCATGAGATGCGTTTGCATCTGAGACGGAGTAATGCTGAACTTTCCAAGAGAACGTCTGTTTTAGACTCCGTTCGAAAGACTGGTAGAAGGAAAAAAAAAAAACTAAAACCCATGAAATGAATGTTTAATTACTTCATATACAAGGCCAACAGGCAGGGAAGTATCACAGACAAAACACTCATTCAAACAGAGAATAAGCTGTTAGAAAACAGAGCACCAGCAGTACCAGCTGCTAGCACTTTGCCGGGTGCATTAATATTTAAAAAGCAATCTGAAGGAGCAGCGACACAGCCAGCTCAGACACGGTTTCATAACACTTTGCAGCATTTTTATTACCTCTAATTGTCCAATAACATTCAAGCATGTGTGCCAGCTAATGGTGAAATGAACCAGTCAGACCTCAATGAATCACTTGGCAGCGGATTTCTGTTCTCGCAGAATGTACACTGGGACCTTGGGGGCAGGCAATTGAGAATCATTTGTTTTATGCCCCACTTCAAAAAGGCCTCTGTGATCCAGCTGGCACGCACGGATTTTACACACTCATCATTTTATCAGCCCTCGCTGTACAGCGCAGTGCAGACAACATGTGACGTAACTATCAGAGGCCAGCAGGGGAGGAATTCAAGTCAAATCAATAAATATAAGCAGAGATTTGTGAATCTTCTCGCTTCACTTATGGAGTGCCTGCTTCATTTTCTTCGATTCAGCACGTAATCGTGAAGTGGGGAGAAAGGAATGCAGTTTTCAGCTAATTATCTAAACCAGTAGCTTTTTTTTAAGTTTGTTGTCCTGCTTGAAGGTGAACATCTGCCTCAGTCTCTGGTGTTCTGCAGCCTCACACGTTTTCTAGGATTGCCCTGTAATTTTCTGAACCCATCAACTCTGTCATCTAAAAAGGCTTGTGGCAAAATGCAGCGGGGAATTCTTTTGGCTTTCTTTCAGCAATTCAACTTCCCTAAAAATAGATTTGTGTTTTGCAAAACTAATAGTTGTGCTATCATCAGTTTCTTCTAAGTCTTATTTGATTTCTTGGCTGCTTACAACTAATGCTCACTGTTTAGCTTGATGGCCCGAGCTTGTTAAGTTTGTAGTTGTGCCATGCTAATTTTATGTGATTTGACACATAAAGTTAGCATTCGGTTTTTGTGATGATCAAATTTTGGGACATTGTTTTATAATTGAATCCTACTTGAAACAACTCAACCATGTTATCTCTGACTTGCCTGTTGTGTTCTTTGGTCATCATGATGCCATTTGTTCACTTATGGTTCAAACCTCTGAGGCCTTCAAAGAGCTGCTGGATTTTTACTGAGAATAATCACTAAAAAGTGACTTTGAAGGGAATTGGTAAGCCCTAGATTTATTTTGAGATGGAAAGGGAGATTGGAATAAAAATAAATGCTAGTTTACCAAAAAATTATTTTTAAACACATTTTTGTTGATCTATTGCAGGGGTCAGCTAATATTACCATTTTTGAAATCGCTCTCAATACATATAATTTATGTAGAGCTACAAAACTTACTCTGCCCTTTGAGGAAATTTTATGAGCACCTAGAATGCAAAATGTATCAGTTTGATAGTTAAGAAAATGCAATTTAACATCCAATTTTAGGCTCCAGAATAAAGGAAAGACTAATGTTTTAACAGATAAAGACTTCTTAAATAAAAAATTCATATGTAAAGAGGACAAGCATGCAGTTTGTTGCCTAATGATCAAAGGAATGAGCTAAAAGTAAATCCAGCAATTCTGTTTTGGTAAGTCTTTGCACAAATAACTTGGGAAAAAAACTAAACAAACACAGCTGACCATGTCTGGACTTTTGTATTGATTTTATATTTAAGAATACTGCTCAGTTCTCAGGGACAAAGTTATGAAGAGCCACTGTAAAGGGACTAGAGAGGTTGAATAACCACAGCTTGCTGACTCCTAGGCTAGCATATAAAATTCCAACACAACACATTGTACTTTGTGGTTAGAAATGTAACATCACTGTGAATCATTATGTCTCTCTGAGATTAACTCACTTCCCATTTCTAGAATTTTACTGCTGTGCAAACAAAAGGCTTCTCTGCTATGAATTAAGGTTCAAAGACTAAAGAAACGAAAGCCAAACGTTTCCCAGGTGCTTTGAAACTTTTAGGGTTTCCATGACAATTACTCTGAAGGCTTCAAGAGGATAAAATATCTTTATTTTCCAACTAAATGTGTAATATCTATTTCATATGCACAGCCATCATTTGTGTTATGACACATACAACAACTTGATCACAGTCATTCTCAGCTGCACTTCTGTACATGCTTCCAACCACTCTGCATGCCTCGACTTTCCACATCTAACTGTCGATCAGCAGCTGGTTACAAGCTCATTCGTGTCAAGCTTGAGGTATCCCATCTATGCCAATCATGAACTGACAAATGAACAGAGCAGTTCGAGAGCATTTACAACCATCTAGGATAAGTTTCACTGAAGATAGGTTAACACTATGTAGGGCAAGCAGATGGCTGATCCGCTCCCATGTTTAACAGCACAGTTTATAGTGGCTAGACAACATGGGAATAGTTCTGGTAATTCTTTTCACATTTTTCTTCAACTACCTCAACACTGAGGAACCTCCTCATATGAGACAACACTTTTATGAGCCATAAGTTAGCACTACAGTGTGACAGTGGGCCTGGACGGCTGTAGGCCACAGCGAGTGGAGGGTTCTCAGGGGCCGCACCCTCTCTGACCGAGGATCACATCCACAGCATGGGCCAGGTTGTCCACAGTTGCATCAGCGATTACAGTTGGGTGCCTCTCGTCACTTGGCCTGCAGGATGACAAGAGAAACCATAAGAGACAGAAAGGAGCAGCTGCTACATGAGAATCTGTAAACATGGAATCTAGCTCTCAGATGATAAAAACACAGAATGGAGGCTTATAAAGTGGACATGAAAGAAGAACCACCCACTAGAGAAGAGTGGGTTGATACAACATAATCTTTAAAAAATGATTCACCTTTCTCTGAGACCACATAAAGGCACACTTTACAGAATATGGTCTAACTTGACAAATTGTGCAACATTAGAAGGAGTCAACTTTAAGTGATGGACTTGACACAAAAGCATTTAATAATTCCCTTATCTAATTATCAAACCGTGAAAGAAAAAATATCCTCCAATTGATCTTTAATGGAAATAGCCACACTAAGGCATTAACATCTTATTGGATATAAAGAAATAAACACATTTGTAAAGATTAGAGGTTGCTGTATTTGGTTGCTGTTCAGATATTCAAGAATAATTGAAGAAAACAATGAAATTCAATTAAAAATAAACTGATTTAACAGGAAAATATTTGCTTACAGAGTTGACATAGAAGTAGAAAGTGACGCATAGGTGAAGACCCATCTGTCAGTGGTCATAAAGTTATGCCTGGTATCAAGTTTTCTTTAAGTGAAAACTGTTTGCTGTTGAAAACTAAACTAAAAAGGTCTTAGACTGGTTGAGGTTACAATCATAATCTTGGTTCTGCTTTGGTTCCTAAATTGTGGAAAAACTTCATAAAGCGTCTCAATGGTTCACTGACTAATGCCTTTCTTTGGATCAGGTCAACTGACGGATGCAGCCATGGCTGTTTAATCAGCTGGTAGAGGAAATGTAATCCATTTGGTGTGGCACCCGGTCCAGGGTCGGCATGCAAGACCCTTTTCCTCCCAATCACATCAAAAGACATGGACACCCTTTTCATTCATCTACAGGAGTCCTGTTCATTTATAAAGGGGAGCCTATAGATACCCCCCTCCGCACCCCCACTTCTCAGACCGGCCTAGACCAGACTCTGTGTGCTGCCTCTGTTCTGTCCCTCAGTCACGGGTTGGAGCTCCAGATGGGGACTCTTTGTCTGGCTACGGGCGTGCAGCACACACCACCATTAATCCTTGCTTCTGAGAGCCTGCGGAGAACCATGGCAAATATTTGTGAGCTGCCCAAGTGTAGCGCTAGAAAGAAGAGGCCTGGAGGTGGTGGTGGGGGCAGAGAGGTGTTGAATACTGAAGCCACGTTGAATACGGGGGAAGCGGTGCCATGTGTTTACGCATGTCTGTCAGCTGCCAGCGCTTGGGTTATGTGAGCTGCTGCACTAATGGTCGGGGTGTTATGTCTCCTGTGCAGAATTACTCCCGCACCCTTTTCTGCCCGAGGACTGATAGAGTTTACACACGCACACAGAGGCATGAACTCACAAGCAAGTCAGTCACATGGCTCTTAGGTTTCAAGCAGTGAATTCAACCACATTGTTTCTTTTACCTTTTGCGCTATTAAATCTTTCAAATGTCCCTTTGCTCCTGTCCTCCAGATATCCATGCATGCATGTCTGCATGTATTCATTTTGCTGCTTTCCAATCTCTGCCATGAATAATAGAGGAGCAACCAGGTCAATGTGACCATGCAAAATTCAGGACAACGCATCTAGTGTTACCAGTGAGGTAATCTGCGGCTTGCTCCGTGCCCTTCAGGTCAGTGCAATATCAATACGCATAAGCAGATCCGTTCGGCCTCCGCAACTGACCGACACTGCACAGCCTTTGTGCAGCGATGAGGTCAGCCATGAGGTAGGAGGTAGACAACAGCAGCAGTCAGGGATCTTGGCCAACACAGCTGCTAACATGTTGACAGAGCAAAGTGTTTCTCTGAATTAAAATTATTAAGTCACCACAAGATTTACTTTGCATGTGGAACCTGGAAAAGCAATATGTAATTATAATGCACTGGACCCATAGTAAACTTCAATGTTGCATAGTAAAATTAATTACTTAGATTTGAGGTTGGATCTAAAGATTTTAGATGGGCAGAAATCTGGTTAAAAATAATAATTATTGTTTTTGTTGTAAAATCGGGGAGTTTTTTTTAAATGGTAGTACTGTTACAAAGGTACACAAAATAGCAACAGAATGCTTTCAGTATCATTCCATTTTTTTTTACCTTCATGTTCTCTATAAGATTAGATCAGATTACACCATAAAGTTGAATTTGCGTCCTGTGACACATATATCTTAGAGCCATAAAACAAATTCATTCATAATTGGCTATTTTATTGTTTATTAAAAACAAAAAAAAACAAAATAATTGAAAGCCTGAGGTAAGAGACATAACATACCTCCCTCAGGACAAAGACAAAACTTAAGCAGGAAGTTACCAGGCAGACCACTGCATCAGCTGTTTGTGAGCATAAAGTTTATAAGATTAGAAAATTGTTTCAACCTCTAAAATACGTCTATAGGATATTTAAAAATGATAACTACTTGCAGCTTTAGTTTCTCTTTTATCCACCACATGTAGCAGAGGGTGACATCATCTTATTTGATTAGTTGGAATTCGGAAGGTGTACTGAGCAGTGGTAAAATAAATACATTCAAACAACTGGATAAAATAATTAGAAGAAAAAAAACTAAGATGTTATGCAGAAAAAAACTACAGTAACCTGGAAGATAAAGCAATGTTGAAAAGTAACAACGTGTACAACTAACCGTGTTATTGTTGACTTGACCTGGCAGTGCTTAAGCATGCTGCATTTACTGCTAAGGAAAAGACCAGAAATTTGACTTTATGACCCCTAGTCACTGGGCTGGGCTTATTAAGCTTAATGCATATTTTGAACAGCTGAGTCTGAGTATTCTAATGGATGTGGCAAGTGAATGCTCTCCATGCATTATAAGGCAAATCTAAGATGCCATTAGTCCATGTAAACATAGTTTAGTGTACAGTTGTTGCCTATGATAAAACGGAACTGTTATGTGATGAAAGTCTTGCTCTCTCTTACTTTCTTGTGGCATGAATGAACTGCAGACATGTGTGGAGATGTCATAAAGAAATACTTTCCAAATGCTTCTTATACCTCTGTGTTGCAAAAATCTTTACCTACCCATACTGAAAAGGTTGTTATCCCCACCGATAGTATACATATGGTATATTTACTCATTAGAAAAATTAAGCCTTCCTGTTATCTGCTGAAAGTCTTGCCCCTTCTCATTCATGTAGCCTGAAATAACTATCCACATGTCATGGAATATACTTAAAGTTTTCCAAAATGTATGTTTAAAAAAATTAAACATCCTTTGGAAAAGCTTTACATTCAAAAATAAAAAAACTAAATATTTTTCACTGATTAACACCAGATACACTTCTAAAAGTGTTGCCAGTACAATGTGGTAGTAATTTCCAACCTCCCGGCCACCTGTAAGGGCTGACCAAAGTGAATTCCAGCATAATTTCTTTTGAGGTAAATGCCTTACTAATGTTCAAAAATATTTACAACCCCAGTCAGAAACATGGTGAACGAGATGTTCGGGAAAGAATGCAAATTGTCAAATTAGGAACAAAACTCTAAATCCACTTAATGGACAACCTACCGAAATGCATTGATAAAGGCAGATTAGATGGTATGTCTAAAACATGTCTAACATACTTGGAAAATCCCTTTGAGTAAGCACATTAAAATGGGAACCCCTGTTCTAGCTAGAACCAGTAAGCAGACTCTGATATGCAAATCATAAAATTCTGCATGGAAGGAAATACAAGAGGTTCATCTTTACGTGGTTGTTCTTTAACCAAAGGTACAACCAAACTTTTTTTTAGCTCTCTGTCCCAACAACATTTAAGTCTGATTGATTTCACTTTTATAACACCATTTGAAATCCATTTTGATTTACTCAACTGAAAGTTGGGCCTTCAGAGCTGTGTATTTGGAATGACTCAAAGATTTAAACCATGAAATAAATCTTTTAGAAATGAATCTCTTCTCTGCTCTGTATGTGCTTTAAAGATACATTCGTAAACCTCCAATCCTGCCCATGTCAGACATTATAAAAGCTGAACCTGTGTTGCAAATGAATGCTCTTCATGCATTACTGAGACAACAGTGGTTTAGAGAACTTACAGGTGGCTAATATACCACTATTCTCTATAAACAGTTTGTGAGTACAGACTGTGCCATGATGAAATGAAAGTGGACCCAAATGAGTCATAAAAAGTGCAAACTTGTTTGTGAAAGTGAGCTCTGCATGGGAGATAAACACAGATAAGACACCGAACAGAAAAAAAGGGAAACAGGATCATTAAACCTCTCGTTAGGAGAACAACTCCATTGTTGTTTTGATTGAATACATTGTCAAGGCAACTGCCCGCAAGGTAAAGAAGACATGACAACTCTCCCAAACGTTGATGCCTACCACACAGGAAACATAAATGAGAAACACGCGCACAAGACCGAGGGAAGCAAATCTGTCACATAATGTAAACTTAGTTTCGTTTATACTTCTCTGTTAACCTTTCCACCTTTTTTGCTGAGTAGGTGTTTCATCTGAGAGAGTGCAGATGGAGCAGATATGAAGCAGGCATAGGGGGTTGAGATAAAAAGTTCAAACAGAGCCAGCAGTGAATTACTTAGTAGGCTGTTATGGTGGGAAGATGGTGACAAAAAACAAACCAGGATAAAAATTTGTTTTGTTTTTCTTGCAACGTAAATGGAAACAATCTCGAGTCGTGAAAACCACGGTTGTTTTGACCTTTATTTATATGGGGACTTAGTCTCAAATGATCAAAATGCCTACCTAAATGTGTTTCCTAAACTATGTCCCAAATAAAATATGATGTTAAAAGCGGTTTCAAGATGCAATATGTCCAAAAAATGGTAAATCTTTCCCCTTGTTAGTTGTAGCATTTTGACCTTTACTGCTATGAGACCTGTGACTTGGTAAATAAGAGCAACGTCTAGACAAGTCTGTAGGAAGGATAGCAAATGTGTCTGCATTTTTAAAGATTTTAAAAGTTGTGTATGCATTAATGCTAATTGGAGCTAAGGATTATGCAGGGTCTTGCAAAGGTACTCATGTGCCTAGAACTGTTACAGATGTCAAATACAAAACTTTTATGCCAAAAAAAAAAAAAGCTTCATAAAATGGTTCATAACCAACCTGGAACGACAATATGGGACTTCATGCATTTGTATTTAGCTCATTTCACTCTGCTGGGCGCCTCTTTTGTAAAAATGCTGACATATTAGCAAAACCTCAAGCCTTACCTAATCCTCAAACGCATCATAAATAACGGCAAAATCTTTTCAGATTTTTGCTTGTAAAACTATATATATATATATATATATATATATAAAACCATATCTCGTTTTCCTTCTACATCACCATTGTGCCATAACATGTGTTCTTCTATCACATAAAATCCCAACAAATGACATGGTAGTTAGTAGTTTTAATCTCTCAAAATGTGGAAAAGTTAAACTTGGCAAGGTACTGTAACTGCCCAAGACTGTGTCGCATGGTAATTTGATGCTGGACTGATATACTTTCCCATTGCACTAAAAACAGATGTTGGCAGAAAAAAGATTGCTTCCATCACACTGAAATGACCATTTTGTTCGTAATGAAGGAGGCCAGGCAATCAGAGCTAACTTTAAAGTGGTAATCTGCAAGAATTAAGTCTAAAGATGGCATTTGTGTCTGAATTACATGTCCTCTGGTTAAAGATCATTACACGAAGAACATTTTGATTCATATCTGCAAAGTATTCAAAAGCACATTCAAACTGGATAAATAAAAAAAAAAAAACCAGACATTTATCAACATGTTCATGACACTGCACAATAGAAGTGAGCATGCAATTATTGTTACTTTAATTCTACTTCCCCCGTCTCAAATAGAGTAAAACTACAGTGACAAAAACCGAAATATGGAATATGGAAGTTTTTTGTGGCTTCCATATTTCTAAAAGTTTCTACAGAAGCAAACATAAATTAGAAATGATTTTATGTGAAACTGAATGTGGTGCTGTCATTTACTATGACAAATTCTGACTGGTATCAATTTCTCTTATTTGGTACCATTTGTTGGATGCTGGTATGGTTAACATGCAATGGAAAAGAAACCATGTTTGAGGTGTAGTTGAATGTAGGTCGCTACTTTGTTTATCTACTGGAAGCACACATCTCCTATTTCTACTCCATAATTAAACAAGATAGTAGTGCAGAATAAAGGATTTAAAAAATGACACACATATAATGTGTTGGTAAAAGTAAACCCTTTTTTCTCATAGGGTCAGTTCTATGTTAACTAAAATCATTCTGAATTTTGAGGTTGATTCCTGAGCTCAACATTTGTTTCTGATTCTAGGGTGTTTTGATACTGATTTTTAACAGCTAGATAGCTAGACATTCACTTACTACATTCAGCAAGTTAATGCAGCAATTAGTGTAAAGGGTCTAGATTTCAAAATATGTTTGATATTTTTTTTTAAATGAAAGACAAAATAATTACAGTTGAACATGCTTACCATCTTAATTACTGATTAACATTGCTAAATCGGATACCACTGAAAAAAACCTACATCAAACTATTCATTAGTTTGCATGAACACTTAGATTTCCAAAAAGCTGCCAACATTTTAAATCCAATATGTTCATTAATAGACAGAGGACATCATAAAAAACCACAAACACCATACCTTCCTGTTATCTTTCTCAACCTAAATAAAGCACAGATGTGTCTTCACATGTTGCAGAATAGACTTTAAAATAGCTAATTGAATCTTGTTCTTCCTCTGACCTCATTTTTAAACGCTTCACTGACAATGCTGATACTATAGATTGCTAACTTTGGGTACAATTTCCTCAGTAACAGCTTCCACGCTGAAAAAGAGATGTTGATAGCATGAGCATTCTGTATAACTAAACAGGGAATTTTTCCTTTTTTTGAGTTTCCCACTTGGTCCATCAAGCAAGCAAGAAAATCAGCTGATTTGGGTCAACAACCGAGTTCTTGGTGAATCTCCAAAATAAAGTAACCAAACATGTCTTGATTGGATGTTTTTCCACGTCACGCTCCCATCTGACTGCTGAAGTAAGTTTATTGAATGTTTCCAAATGTGTTTTTTATGACGAAACACAAAAGCTTTAAAGTATGCAAAACACCTATGTGTAACTGTTGCAAATCACCAAAAAATAATAACGTGGGCGGATTAGTTATGACAGCAAACTGTCACAGATGATGTGGAAATTTCCATACTAAACTAATGAATCAGGGAAAGAGTAATGGGAAGGATTGTATTTTAATAATAAAGTTACCTACACAAGCACACAACCTGAAAGCAAACATGGCTGCATGACAACTATATTCCTTATGTTCAGCCAAGCCTTGTGGGTGGATATTAGATGCCAACACAACACAAAGCTCTCTGCTCTAACCCTGGGGCAGTCGGAATGAAGGTGAGCAGCTGCTCGTGTTTTCCCTAAACCCTGTAACGCTACGGGAGACTTAATGGCCTTAAGGGTGAGAATGTGATCACAGTTTAAATGCTCAAAAATGTGAAGAGCTCCAGGCCAACCGAGATGCAGCGTGGTTTCATCCTAATCAACTCAAAGCTACGTTTTCATATATCTCCCTCCTTTATCTGATATTACAAGGCCTTACTAAAATAAACAGCCCAACGGAACAATGATGAACCACCATCTTTTTGCATGTTATGGCAACAGACGTATCCCTTTTCTCTGTAGAGAAGATGTGCAATGTTGACTCACAATCAGCAAACAGCTGCAGTACGGTGTTCACACTTTACTCAGATTAACCGCTGTTTTCAGGCAAGCTGGACTCAAAGGGGGTTCCCTACGTGCAGCATGATGAGCAACTAGATTTGCTTTCCTTTTTCCACTCATCCTGCTGCTTTATAAAAAAAAAAGCCTCTTGAGAGAGTCAGGCTGAGTTTTTGAAAGAGAGAAAGACAGAAGCGTCAACTCCCTCCCACTGGAAACTTTCAATTTTCCAAACATTAAAGATCAGAGAACACAAACCATTACTGAACATCTTCGTCTTCTTAACTGCATTTTAAGAAGTTTATTATCTCAGCTATTAGTATTTGTTCAGTATGCTGAGCTTCATGTGACCCAGATCCTACCACATGCTTTTAACCAGCGTGTTATTATTTGCAGTGTTGCTGACGAGTTGCAAAGCTTTTATTTGTGTATCTCTCTGTATGAGTGTTTTAAGATAGCGACGCGGTTCTGCTGAGTCACTTGCTTCAGACACGCATAATGAATTTATGTGCACACCCAAACAAACATGCAGAGACAAGGTATTTGGATAAACAGTGGCAACTAACGGTAACTAGGCATATTACCAAATTCACACCATGCTTGGCTGATTAGGTTGGCAATTAGGAATTGCTTACAGGACTGATTATCCATTCAAACAGTAAAGGATTTTCCTTTGTGTGCTAAAGAAGCTGCTCCATGCTTTTGCTTGTGGACTTTAGCTCTCAACACTTTCACCAATTTTTTTCTCTGTCAAAGGGTGGAAAAGTACAGTTGTGGAGGTCAGAGGCTAAGGCCCGGTCAGCTCTTTTGTCTTGTTGTGGCAGTCTGGTCTCACCGTAAAAAAAGAAAGAACCTAGGTTAATAATTGATATCTTATTGAGTTCCAACACCAAACAAGCTTTGAAGGAGGCTGGAGGAAACGGTCACAACATGGTGCTGAGGACAACAGGCTCTCTGAAAAAGTGTGATGGTTGAGATTTCATAGTTCAGCGTGTTGATTTCCTACATTTCTCCAGACAAATTCCGTCATTTCCCACAATTGTATTTCAAGATCTAATCAGACTTTTTTTTATATATATATCATTAGGAAAGCTCTGCATTTATCCTGTTTTTATTTTTTAAAAATAGAGAAAGGAACTCCAAAGCTTTAAACATAGTCCTCAACAATTTATTAGACTGACAGTTGTTTTGTCTGGCACAGCAGCAACTGGAGTTGGTTTGGCAATTAGAAATTCTTCCAAAAGCCAAAACTGCCTTTGTTGTAAGAAAAGGCAGCTGGCTAGCATTGTGCAGCAACAAGTGGAGGAGGGGCAATGCTGCATTACTCTATACAAGCACAATTTACTTTCACTCTCTTTTTGAACTTTAATGATACGGCAGAAATCATTAAGCGTTCTAAAAGGTAAAACCATGTCGAAAATCGACAAAGGTATAACAATGAAATGGCAGCACACAACTATGAAATGGGTGTACAAAGAAGTTGACCCAAGTATAAATAAACAAAAATTTCACTTTTAAAAAAATTTTTAATCCTATGAACCTTACGGTTCACCCATTTGTAAATGTTGTAACTTGTGTAATTCTATGAAAATGAAAAGAGTGACATCCTAATGCACTTTAATTCTTTGGAAGCAAAAAAAGAGAAGTGTGGAACAAAGTTGCAAGGGGTGGAAAACAAAAACAAGCTTTCATGTGCCATCTATTAAAAATAAAGGAGATACAGCAAAGGAAATACCAACCTTTTGTAACATGCATGTTCCCATTTACCATGCAAGTGTTTCACCAGCTGCTCACAAAGGAGGTGCATTGAAATGTGCAGCTGGCAGACAAGAATGTGCATACATGCATTCAATATGCATTTTTATATTTTTATGTTGTTTAAGCACAACTCAATATCAAAATTTCAATAAACATGCACAGATAAAATTTGTTATGTATAAACTGGGTGGGATAAATCATTGAAAAATAAACAGCTTCACTCAAAACGTGTTTGCTCGATAACAAAATTCCTAAATGAGTCAGAATGATTTTCATTTTCTTTTCGAATGAGGTTCTGAACATAAAACAGTGTCTTTGTGGATTATGCAAACAGACTGAAATGACACATTTAGAAACACAAACTGGTGAGCTGACGATCCTTTGACAAGTTTACAACCTCAATGGAGACGAGTTGCACTGAGATAACTCCACTTCCTTCCCACACACACAAAACTCATCTGCAAACAGTGGTTAAAAAAGGACAGGGTGTGTGGGACTGTGCTGTTCTGTTCGATCGTACTCTTGCCTACGGAGGAAAAGGCTTCGCAAAGCCGAGCAATTGTGTGGTCAAAGTGTGACTCAGACTGAACCTGCAAAGGCATGACTGCAAGAATAAGAATCTGGTTCTGCAAAAAAATACCTTGAGAATTAAAGACACAATAGTGGGTGAAACATTAAAGAGTTGCATAGGTGAAACCTACAGAGAAGGGTATTAAATATAGAAGGTGACATAAATTATGTTGGACGTCATAGGACACCGATGGAGGAATGAAAGATAAGCCAGGCTGAAATACAGTATGTACCTGAGAGCTAAGCTAGGGGCACTGCTCAGTTTGTAAAGAAGATTAAGCTGCTGCTACAGAAGACATAGCCACCCTGTTGAGGTTCAATGACACAGGTCTGCAGAGAACAAAGGCCAGCCGTAATCACTACAGTCTTATGTTCGGTCCGATCCCTAGTTGAGTCAATGAGGAGGAGATTGGATAGGAAAGAGCATGTGCTTTCTGCAGACGCACATAAATCCTACAGTAACACATTTATGGTGTTTTATAGCTGCTTTAACAAATCCCTAAACTGAATGATCAGGCTACTCTGTTTAGGTCCTCTGAAAATGTGTCCTGTCCTTTACCAGAGAATGCAATGTCTGTTACACTCAAATATTAAATTCACCAGGCATTTATGTTTTTCTGACTGCAGTCTCTAACAGCACAATAGTGCTACCATTCAAAATGGTGGCACCAAAAACAGTAAATTAAGTAAAACTGTTTATTGTCAAATGCAGTGGTGGGCATAGTTCCACTAGTGTGCTAATAGCACAGCTATTTTTCATTGAGCTCTTTTGCTATATTTGAAAAATGTTTAGTGCACTTAGTTTCCCTTAAATGTAATTCTCAGAATAAATTCTAAAGCGCTAATTTACTTGGCTGTTCTGAAAACTTTCCACTAAATAAAATTTGACATTTGGTTATTGACTTAAAAATTTCCCAAGTATTTATACGTTTATATTTATGCTCTTACTTTGAAGCCCGTGAAGAGCTTCACAGCAGTTCCATTTCCTAACCACAAGTTCTGTCTCTTTGTATCCCCCCAATAACTACATTTCAAACAAGAAACATACAAGAGCAAAACAAAAAAAATGGAGAACGAAGAAGTCATAACTCCAAATGCAAGATAAAAAGTTATTACTCTAAATGAAAGACAAGAAGCCAAATTCTAAGTTTGTAAATGCAATCAGGGACAAAGATCTTTACTTTTAAAGGCATGTCTGGATGGCTGGACAAAAATAAACAGGTTCAATTCACCAAATAGATTCCACCATGAGGAAAAACATTAAAAAAATATTGAAAAAAACTCAGGACATTAGCCAAGAAGTTAAACCTTATGTACAAATGAGTCCCAGGCATAGGACCAAATTACTTACAAAGTAGCATAGGGACAACAAAGTCAATGTTTTGGAGTTGCCATCACAAAGCCATGATCTCAGAGCTGAAAACGTCTTTGACACCAAAGAGGCCTACAAGTTAGACCAGTTCTGTCCAAAGCATTGAGCCAAAATTATAGCTAACTCACCTAAATAGGAAAGGTTTAGTCTTTCTGTACAGTTTGTGTAAATATCTGGTTTCATTTTATTATTATTGAAAAAATATAAGTCAACAAAATATTCCATCCAAGCTACTGTAAATGTGAGCTCTAATGAGCCAATGATCCAACTCTAATATCCAACTTTGATCAGTTGCTAAAAGGTCGTTGCTCCTGGAGACTTTCCTTTCATGTCCACAAACTCTTTGATGTGGAGACTGGACAACAATTATCTCCACTGTAGCATTAGGACCACAAAAACTACTCCTAGATGTTCCCACTGTTTCAAAGTTACAGGATACTCACATTCCTCATGGGGTAATAGATAACATGCGTTTTAGTAGTTAAATGACAAATGTGTGTTAAGCTTCTTGTGCACCTTTCCATAAAAATATACTGCACCACCTCTATGAGTAGCTGTGCCTCACCACAACGGTGACCCACATTCTTTCTACGCTCATTCTCTATTCAGTCTCAGGCCATCGTGGTTCTGATGACTGACTACAGGAAAATGGAGCAGTTACATAGATGTCTGCATATTTGCATAGAGACCATCTGGGAGTAACTGTGCTCCAACTGATGTTATTCATTTACAAGCTTGCACTTGTGCGTACATGTGTGATTTTTTGCACAAATACAACAGTTTCACTGATAAGATGCGGTAACCTCTGTACTTTATAACCCTAGTTACACAATTCCCACCATTCATTCTAAACTAAATAAGGAAGTGCATTATAAGTAAGCTGCTTGTAATGCAAGCCACTGCCTAACAGATTAAAAACAAATTTTGAGGTGGGATTTTTTTTTTTTTTTTAAACATACGCTTGTGTAGATCCATTTTCTGAGCTTACACAAAATGTAGGCCCATTCAAAAAGAAAACAATCATTTACTTTCAGAGAAATCTATAATTTCGAATCATTTTAAGATTTTTTATTCAAGACAACCAGTTCTCATGGGGAGTTGGGCCAAGATTCAGATTACAGTTCCCAAAACATACACAGACAAGTTAAGTGCTCCATTCATAGATCCATCCATTCTTTTGGATGGATAACTTTTTAAAAAAAATCTCTCAGTGTCCACTTTTAGTGACTCTGTAAGACAAATAGCCTCTGTTTTATGTTTTGCTACCTGATGTGCATTTCTCCTTTCTTACCCTTTATGATGCTTGGACCACTTCAGTAAATCTACATTATTAAATCTATTTGCCCAGATGAAAAAGGTTCCTGCCATGTGATTGGCCAATTCTCCATTTTTTTAGCAAGCAATTGAACAAGTGCGCCAAATCAATGCCAGTATGTTTCAGATATGGGGTACTCCTTTGTAAAGTCTAGATGGCAATTCTTTATATTCCAATTTAATGAAACAGATGTAACACAAGCATTTTTTATTACTATTTTATGTTTTAGTTCTTGTTCGCCTTGGATAAAGTATGAGGTGAACAAAGTTAAATTATCTTAGTACTAGACAAGAGGTGTGTCTTGATCTACAAACATCAAGTTGCCTAGACATGTACACAGTTGAAAAGAATAAATGAAGAGATTAAAATGACTGGGACAATGACAAACCAAACTGGATGGGAACCAAAGATAATTTAACTACCATGAATAGAGAGAGAAGTATTGTTATGGAGAGAGCAAAATCTCCAACGCTCATTTTTTAAAGAACTGGAGCAAAAAGATGCATCTTTGAATCAAGACTCTAAAACAGCAGTTTAAAAAGTAAGACTAAAAAAGACTGTGAGCACTTTTGTAATGAACCTAAACAGGTGCAGGGTCCTAAATCCTACAAGGTCTAAGATAAGACAAGATTGAGCTATTTGGTAATAAACACTCCAAGCATATTTGATGTAAAACAAAGGGTGAACAACGAGAAATCCATCTCATGGATACCTGCAAGTAGAAAGATGAATGTGATTCTGTGGGTGTGTTTATCTTCTAAAGAACATGGAAAGCTTGTTGGAGAGCATCATACACTGTATAAAATACCAGAGTATTTAGAATGACAATTTGGCGGACGGGAAAACTGAAAATTTGTTGTCACTTGAGTACTTCTGCAAAAAAAAGTGCAGAGAAGAAGAGTTAAAAGTCCCCCTCCTTGTAAGTATAGACACTGTGAAATTTTATAGATGACAAAGTTCTACGTTATTAGCAAAATAAAGCTGCAGGCAGTCTCGACAGCAGAAATATTGTACTACTGTTAATGTTGCATAATAAAAAGCTAAATCTCTGTCTTATAGCTTGATTTTACACCTTCCTTGTAGGGGTGCCAAAAATCATGGAGGGTACTGTTTACATAAAACTCACAAATACTATTTCTATTTAACTTCAAATGAATAAAAATTGTTCTTGTAGATAAAATAAAAATCTTTAAGTTGGCCTCTGGAAATGGGTCATGTTGGATTAATAATACTGATTAACGGGAACAGAGAGCTGTGGTTACAATAAGTGGACATTTCAGGGAAGTTACATATTTGCTGTAGTGTCAACAACTGCAAAAGCACTTCTCAAGCTCTTTGCCAAGTGCTTGCTCAAAGGGAGTCGTTTATTAAAAGCAAAATCCTTTCCTTTCCTATTTATGACCCTGAAGTAGGACATACTTCAGGGTGTTCTAACACCCTGAAATACGTCTAACCCTTTGTCTTATACGATAATTTTATGTCAATTGCCAAAAATGTGGTTTGTTGTCATGTGCATTTTTTGTTCCTTGAGAAAAGTGCAGTTAAGCTGCAGGAGGAACACTTATCTGGATTATAATCACATGACCACTGACCCCCCAGTGCAGAGCTTGCTTCCTGTTGCGTCCCTCTGTGACGACCGCCGACTAAGCGGGCACAAACCTGGGTGCGGTTTCAGTGAACTTGCACTGTGGTTTCGTATCATCAGGGACTCACACTCTCTCCCTCCTGAGAGTCTTAATCTGGCTTGGTCTGCTTGTTTCCCAACATTCCCATTAGCAGTGACGAGTTGGCCAGAGTAGGAGGTTTACAGTGTAAACCTTTGAAAGATGGTTACTGCTGTGTGTATGAAGTCTCTGCCAGATTTCATCAGAAATGCAGCAAGTGCTCATCAATGGCTGGTTAAGATCTAATACACTGATACAGACAATAGGATGTTGACGTGTACTGAGAGTTTATGCAAATCATTTGAAAGAAAGAAGAAAACACAAACAAACCGGCAGCAGCAATGAAATTATGTTACAAAATGGGACATAAAGAGGTGGTGTGACATGAAGCTGCTTTTAAATTGCTTCAAAGCGCCCCGGTTCCGTGCTGATGCAGCTCCCTGAAGATAAGAGAACAAGAAACAAAGAGCACAGGACCAGTTAAGGTCAGAGACTGTGGGAGATCCCTGCTCAAAACCGAGAAAATAACAAGAAGCCACAGGACAGAAAAAACAAGAACAAAAACACAGGATTCAAGTGGCTGTGTTATACAAACGGTACTAAAATCTAGAACACAGCTTTTAAATGGCTTATATTAATAAATAGAATGTGTGATGACATAAACAGACCCTTGAAAAGACCACACACATCAAAATGTGTAGTTCCTCCTCATTTTGAGCTCTTCTGTTTAAGATTTTTATTGCTTGCAACTTAGCTGTTTTGGTTCAGTACCTTAGTTTGTGTCAAACCTTGTTGCAAAAGGTTTCACACCCCTTGATGTATTTTCACAATGTGCTACATTTCAACCAAAACCTTCAGTGTTACCTCTGTCGATTTTATCTAAAAGACAAACACAGTGTGTTGCATAATAAGAAAGTGGAAAGAAACGGCATTATCTTTTCAACATTTCATAGAAACAAAGTATGGTGTGAATTTGTTTTGGTCTGAAAATGGAAAGTGACACATAGTGTAAACATTCAAAGCCACAGCCATCTACCTAAACCAGGCTAGGTCAGCATTAATCAGAGAAGCAGCCAAGAGGCCTTTTAGTTTCATTTTTATTTTACTCTGGAGGAGCAGCAGAGATCTATCCCTCAGGTGGGAAAATCTGTTGAAAGGACTTGTGCAAATTGGACCTTTATGGAAGAGTGGTAAGAAGAAAGCAATTCTTGAAAGAAAACTAATAAACATGCCTATGATGAAATACAGTGGTGCAGCATCATGCGGTGGGGATGCTGTTTTCAGCTGGGACAGGGAAGCTGCTCAGTTTAATGGAATATTGATAGAGCCGAATACAAGACAGTCCTGTCAGAAACACCGTAAGAAGCTATAAAATAGTTCATACTGGAAGGTTAAATTGTTAGCAGAACAATAAACCTTAACACATAGTCAGAGCTGTAATGAAATTGTTGCGATCAAAGATTACTGTAAAGACATATTCATAAAGTTAGAATAAAGGTTATGATGAAACTTGTTATTCAGATTAACATCATATTTTAGAAATGACCTTTAAGTATCTGTTATACATACTTTTCATTAAGTCCACATGCCTGTGCTAATCTTTTTATTGGTCTGATCTAACATTCTAATCCTAAATGTCATATCTTTATTATTCATAACAATTAGCAGAAACCAAGGCTTTCAAACACCAGTCTTTGTATAATTAAGCTGTATGGTGTTTTACTTAGTAAATCCAGTTACTAAAATAAATGAACTTTTCAATAGTATTCTACGTATATGACTATATTCATGCATTAGAATGTCCCAGTCAAAGAATATCTGGAAAAACTCGGAAATTCGTGTTTATAGACCCCACCCATCCAATCCAATTGAGCTTGAGTTATTGAGAATCTGTGTACAAAGCCAGAAAAAATATATCCCCAATGGGTTGCAGCTGTAATCCGAGTCGAAAGGAGGTTCGTTGTTCAGGGAGACTGAATAAAAATCCATACTACACTTTTATTTTAAAAAAGCGAATGATGACGCTACCTGCCATAATCTTGCAGCTTTTACAGCATCTCTAAAACAGTGTTGGGATAAAGTTGGAGTTTGAGTAAAGGAGCCGCTTGTGAGTTTGTTTTTTCTTTTTTGTCTAAGTGTTTACACAGGGAATATAATGTTTAAAATTTTCTACACCTCTAACTCCCTGGCTGCAACTCAACACTCAACTACAAAATCTAAAGGTTGAACAAAGGTTGGAGCAGAGCACGCTGTTGGCACATTTGTCTCCATGCAGCTGATTAACATCAGTACTCAGGTTTCCCACACACCTCATGTAAAATCCAACCACATTTCACTCAAAGGCCCCACTCTGAAAACCTGTTCTATATTAAAGAGCAAAGGGCTCTTTTGGATTGCACTAACTGTAGCTCATTATTTCAGAACCAGGAAAAGCTGAGCACTAGCAGAACGGCTTTGTTGCAATTATCCCTATGATCTGCCTACATATCAAGATTCATTTCTGCCAAGGCCTTACCCTCGTTATATCTAGAATGTAACGACGCATGTAACATGCCAATATGCTGTATGGAAACTTAAAGATTGAGGAAAGGACTTGGGAAAAATAGATTATTTGCTGTAATCCTTTTAGTCGACATTATTACAATTTCCTCAGCAGCAACAACAAAAATTCAACAGTAGGTATCTGCCAAGTTTGCCACTTGTGAAAAATTAAATCCTTGCTATACTGTTCAAGCAATGTATACAAATGCAATGTACACTTTCAGGTTTTTATTTGAAAAGAAAAAAAGAGATGAGACAAAAAGTTTAAATGGTACTATATATATTCATTCTAGCTATAAATCTTAAACGAAACCAACCAGGGAACGTTTCTCAGCCACAGTTTTTCCAACAGCCCCTTATGTCTTATTTGTCTAATATTTGTATCCTTTTCACCTTCCTGCCCCGTCACTGGGTCTGGGGTATTTTGAGGCTTGCTTCATTCAAACCTGATGGGAATTGGAGGTCTGTGCAGCATCTGGTTGACTTGGAAACAGCTGTGTTTTCACAGATCTGACTGAGGGTTTATAGCTCCTCTGAGCAGGCCAGGGTTCACCCGGGCTGTTTGCCTAAACAATGTTAAATCTCACGTCTCCCATGGCTCTCTGAAACGCCATTACTGTCACAGTTACTCTTATTTCTTTCAGACACTGTGTATGTAAAATTGGCCATTTGAGAGATTTTAAATATTATGAGTTGGTTCTGTTTAAGACATAAATGACTGTTTAGATGTCCTAAAGTTGTTGTAAAAGTAAAAAAGTAGATAAGTTAATAGTGCTTTCTACTTGGTGCATACCAAAACGAGTAATTTTGTTCTTGCTTGGGTGTGTTTAGCCCAAACAAGCAATGAAAACATGATGTTTGAGTTTAATTTGAAATGCCATCAGGGTGATTTTTCTCAGTCCTACTAGAAATGTGGAACTTAGATTTGCAATAATGTATTCAGAGAAAAACCTAAACTTTTATTTTGAAAATGATGTACTGTATGTGGGTTTTGGAAAGACTTGACACTACATTTTTAATCTTTAGTCAATCTACTAGTAGTGATCCAAACTATAAAATACAACTTTTTTTTATTATCTGTGAGTTTTATGTTGAAATTTCAACACAATCCGTTCTTTTTTTAATTACTGGTTTAGTAAAATTACCACCAGAAAAAACTGCAATCGTGGATTTTATTTCTTCTTTTATTTTGAAAGACCAACATAATCCCTTTTTCATTTCTAGTTTTCATCCATTAGCAAAGAGGTGCCTACATTTTTTTTTAAAAATCCATTAAATTAAACTTAGAGACTTGAGATTTTTGTGTGGATGAGTACCTCTGAGTCTCATTTTGAAAACCTAAAATTTGGAAATGTTTGAGGAGGATAACATTAGATAATCAATATGAAGAATTGGCATTACTGTATCCAGCAGGGATTTGAAAGAAAACTATAATTGAGTCGCACATATTATACTGAAAGCAGACTTTTTTTTTTTTTTTTACAAAATATTTATTTTTGTGACCATGATACGAGACAAAAGCAGAAATGTTACATTTTAGAAAACCTTTCACTACAAACAAAAGAAATCCACATTTTAAAAAGGGTTCATTTTCTCAAAACCTTGTCTGACTTGTAAGATAAATTTGGGAAAACTGTAGATGTAGTGGGAACTGAAAAGGGAACTCATTGGTCAACAACCAGAACATTGAGCTGAATCCGCAGGTGAAGCCTTTCAAAGTTGGGAAAAATGTTCATTCACCTTGATGAGGGGTCGCTACCTTCAGTCCTCAAGAGCTACCATCCAGCAACATTAGGATGATTCGTTGCACTGACACACCTGATATCAGAAGCACCAAGACAGTTCCACTAAATAACAGCCTCTTCTTTTACCAAACATGTGACAAACTGGCTACACCAGTCACTGAGCTTAGTGATTATAGAAATATCCAACAACAGTTGTGATAAGGGCATAAACTGATAGCACATATGTTCCTTTGCTCTATTCTTCTTGCTTACATCCACATAATGAGATGAGTCAAGTGGTGATATAATATAATCGGCCTTATCCTGTGTTTAGCTTATATGGGACAGACATTCTTCAGAGTATCTGCGTTCTGGAGCCTGACTGACTGAACTGTTAGAGCAACATAAACCACATGAACTGAGCCTATTCCACTGAGAGCTTCACCCAGAATAGCCTAGTCTCCTAAGCTTGTGCTGAATCAGTATACAAAGATGGCTTTCCAGCTCATATACTGGCACAAACACAAAGTAGGTTAACTATACATGCATGTGCGTGCTAGCCAAATACACAAAAGCACAGCAAAGCGTAAACACACAAATCCAAATATCCCATAAATGCACAAGAATAACTGCACAAAGGTGAGGTATAGTTTCGGAGTTGTGAGAAACTGTTCTCACAACGCAGGATTAAAATGACTGATGCTCTTGCAGATTACTCAGAGTTGTCTCGGTGTCATGACCAAAAAAAAAAAAAAAAGAAAACCTGCCATGACAGTCTGCTGTAGGCTCTGCCGTGCCACGGCAAAACCCTGCTGGTTTACAGCTGCACTGAACAAATGTTGCTTTCTGATTCTGGCCAACTGAGGTTAGGTGTTGGTTCATGATTGGACACATTATAGTAGTGACCCCATTTCGGTGAGATGGCTTTAAACCACCAATGATTGATAGATTTAATTTGGTCTTAACTCACTTTAGACAGAGCATGAACAAATTCACAGTGCACATGTGATATTTCTTTTACTGTACCTGGGACGAAGTCTCATTTTTTTATATTTCAACCGCAAACTTTAATGTCTTTCATTCAGATTTTATGTTATGAGCCAACATAAAGTGGAGCACAGCTACAAATTGAAAGATTTCACTGATAAGATAAAAACAAAAATCTGAAAAGATAGTGTGTGGAATGCAGTCCCTTGATTCTGATACTCCTATAAAATCCAGTGCACAAAAGTGCTTCAGAAGTCACCCAATTAATAAAAAGAGTACATCTGTGAGAAATTTATTCCCAGCATAAATCCAAAGAACGCTCTGAAGGCCTCAGAGGTTTCTACAAGTATTGACTATTATTTATAAAACATAATTAAAGCCATGTATAATTTCCTTTTACTTAACATGAGCAACTCTGAGAGGAACTATCACATAAAATCCTGTAGTAATGTGTCAAAATTATCTTCAATGTAAATTCCAGTGGCCATCTGAGCTAAAATATACATTAAAATCTGGTTTAGATACAAAAAAAAGGATCTGGATTTATGATTTGGAACACATAACAGATATGCCATAATGTGCAGTTCCATACAAGCATCAACATATTCTCATAGTAATGTTTCTATTTCCTTCAAACCATAAGCACAGCATTTACCATTAAAAATAATCTGCCATAACCTCCATGTGATGACACCCTAAGAGCAGCCTTACAGTAATCCCCAGGTTGGGACCATAAATCGCTCAGTGACTCAAAAGTTGCGGTCAACGTGGGGGAGAGAATAAACTCTATTTTTGGCGGAGTCTTAAAACAAACAAATCTGGAAGATTTAAGAATGGGTCACAGGAGGGTTTGTGGAGGAAACTCCAATGTAGAAATGTGTTCAAAGTGCGCCATCATGTGGTGGAAAATAAACATTTGTCTTCTCAAAGCACATTGCTCCAAATATGGTCATTTCTTTCCTTTAAAGGGGCACATGTTTCTAAAAATAGGCCGTTGTGTTTTGCAAGATGTCTGAGATTTGTAATACTTTTTCAACTTTTAAGGAAGCTTCAAAAAAACAAACCCAGTTACAAAGGAGTTGGAAATATTGGATATAGCTAAATGCTTATGCTTCTTTTTTTCTTCTTTCAGCCACAAATTTTAATTTGCCACAAATTTTAATTTGTGGCTGAAACAAAATTAATTATCAGGCTTGAGGATATCACTGACCTGTATTTGCCTGTCCTGACTTGCACACCTTTCATGCCACAGTACTGGGCCCCTCCTACATCGTTCACAAGGTCATCTCCAATCATTAGAGCCTGAAATTGTGGCAAAGAAAAGAAAAATATTGGTACATAAACTGTGAGTGCTTAATGGTTGCAAAATGTTGTGTACCGATCTTGCGAGTAAATATTTAAAGATTTCTGAAATCTGATTTTTTAAAATAGCAATAGAACAAATGAATGGACAGAGAAAAATAGGTAGATTGATGGATGGATAAGAAAAATACAGATGAGTAGATGACAGATCTATGAGTAGTTAAATGCAGGGGTGGGTGGATGGACAGATGGACGGATAAATGTGAAACTGGATGGACAGTTAAAAAACTGTATGGACAGAAAGATGGATTGACAAACAGATGAGCAAATTTGCATCCAGTTGCAAATTTTACAACTGGATGGACAAATGAATGAATTGAAGAACGTATGCCCCTAATTATCTAGATCAGGAAATTACTAATTAAATTTATCACTTTGTGTAGGAACCATGTGATTATGAATCAGTCAAATCAAATTCCTCTTAAATTTGAAGCCAAATTGTACCCAACAAATTAGTGCAATTTTAAGGACAAATCATCAGTGTGCTCTGACAACATGCAGCATCATTTCTTGTTACTTACCTCATGTGGTTTCAGTCCCATGTCATTGAGAACACTCTGGAAGAATGTTGGTGATGGCTTCCCAATTACTTCTGCTTTTAAATCACAAGCATACTAGAAAGGAAAAGAAAGATCAGGTTATAAGTAAGATGGCATTGTGATAGAATTATTTCTTACTGCCAAACTGAGCAAATGATACAAAAATATATACCTCAAGAGCCTTCATGTAAACACCAACATCTAGTTTTAACCCATCTGTCTCCTTGTAGTATCTTCTAAGAAAGCAGTGAAAAAAGAAGCATAAGCATTTAGCTAAATCTGTGAAATACATTCAGTCTTATCTTGCACTTAAATTATTTATTACCCCTGGCCAAGGGAGAATAACACTGGTTTTTCCAATCCAATCAAAACCCTAAATGCCTCATTTAAGTTCTGGTACGAGAAGTTTTCAGCTGCATCTCCAATGATCACACAGTTTGGGTTGGTCTTATCTACAGCATCAAACTCAGGGAGAAGTCCTGCAAAAAAAAAGAAGAACAAAAAGTCATATTTGAATGAGCAAGTGATGATTTGTTTTCAAAGATTGACAGAACTATTTTCTCTATTGCTTTATTAATGTTTAGATTGATTACTAACTCCACATTAGGAAGCTGATCAGAGTTGAAGGGTAGATGTATGGATCAACTCTGACCATGCAGAAGAATAGCATCATGCTGCTACCGCCACTGGCCACCATGAAGACAGGGCTATAGTTGGAGATATGCAAACTCCAACCTCTTAAGATTTTCTCAGAACAGCTTTATTTATTTTGATTTTTTTACACTGGATTTTAGGATATTTAGGGGCATTACCGTCATGCACCAGCAGGTGGGGCCTCAAACCCCGCTCCTTGAGAACAGCAATGGCTGCAGGGGCAGGAGGGAAGACCTCAGATACAGAAATGTCAAAGCCCAGTCTTTGGAGTTTGGCTACGAACTTCTCTCTGGTTGCCTGAGTCTCATTGGTGCAGAAACGCAACTGCAGGTCTGATTCTTTGAGTCTATAAAAAGGCAAAAGTGATATGAAGGTTACAAGAACGGGCCAACATAAAGTTGGCCCGTTCTTGTGTTGTTGGCATAAATGGCTAAATCAATGCAGAATCCATACATGCACACACAACTTTTGACTTTCTTTCCCATAAGAAAATGCGCGCAACCGTCACAAGTCAGACACAATTTCTTCGCTCCATGCTGTGAACTTTTGCAAAGTAAACGTTAAAATCTCCAACAATGCCACAAATAAACAGTCAGACACTCACCTTTTCACAGCCTCTATGGAGCCAGGGATAGCAACTCCTTCTCCCTCCCCGCTGTCATACAAAACGCCACACAAGTCCAAAATAACACCTTTCAAACTCTTCGTACAGCCTGGCCAGACTGTGTCAGCCATGACTTTGTGTGTACTGCGCCTGCGTGACCCGTAACGTGGCGAAGATAACCTGTATGGAACTACAACAGTGCCATGAAAACTAAAAGAAAAATCTGTAAATACAAAAGAGAAGATGGATGTAACTATGATGGCTTTAGGTTAAATAAAAGAAACAAAAGTAAATCAAAAAAGTGTGAATATATAAAAATATACTATGGTTAAAGCCACTATAACCCATAGTGTGCACTACACACTATAGTGTATACTTTCATGGAAAGTGAATACATATTTCTTCTTGTAGTGTTTTATTGTAGTTGGCAGACCAGCTGTGAAGGGGGACAGAAAAAAAATCTTAATTTTTTGTTTCAATTGTATTAATTCTAAAAATATTTTCAATTGTGTAGTTAATTTTTAATTAATTAAGTGCTTCTTTGAGGTGTTCTCTTTCTGGGTCACATGCAATGACTCCATGAAAACATGCTCTAAAGATTTGGTTTAGTTTGCTTAAGGAGAACTGATAATATCTACATGAAGAGATGTTTTTTTTTCATTAGACCTTATGTCTTTGAGCTAATTTCCATCTGCAGTCCCTAAAACACAGAGCAACAGTGTACATAAAACTATGCAATTTATACCATTTAAAGACAGTGCTATAATATGTGTCATAAAAAGTACATTCAGTAAAAGGCACTTAAAACATAAAGACCCATTACCTGTACTCAACCCTTCCCATACACTGATGACCACTAATTAAATAGAGATTACTTTCGTTTCATTATGGGTTTGTTTGTTTTTTGTTTGTTCCATTTATTTTTAATGTTGACACATCTAGATATCTATAAAATGTTGGTACATACTTTTACTATTTTTTTCCGTCTTTGCATAGTTCTAGCTCAGTTGGGAGTTTGGGAGTTTACTCCATATTGTAATTTATTTTAAGGAACATGCAGATTGTTCTAATACTCTTTTCATGTAAGAAGCAATGATCACATAACCCAGTTGAATTTTGAACAAATTACCAAGGATTATTTTGGATTTACCCTAACTCTATGTTGCTTATCGATCTATTTTTCTATTTTGTTTTTATACAATACAATGCTTTTTATTTTTTTTTACATGGACTGTAGTTTTTTTTTTGTTTTTTTTTAACTGCCTTTTTAAATTAAAGTTAGCCTATAAATTAAAGTTAGCCACCTACATTCTTTGGCTCTAATAGGACTCTATATATCTAACGTGGGATTACATTCGTGCATGTGGCGTGAATGAATCATTTTCGAGATCGTTACATAATACTTAACCATGTAACTACCAGCTGTCGTTAGATAAATAATATTAAATGGCATAAACAGGGTCTAACAATAGATATTTATGTATTATATTATGGAATAAAGGTTAATTCTGGTAATTAGGTATGGAGTATACCGGTGAAATCACCGGCTAAGATTGCACAATGTAGGCGTGCGTCTCCACTGACGTAAGCACGCACAAAGAGCCCCGGCGTTCGCACGTTAGTGCAGTCAAATAATCCGCACCGGAACAGCACACGCATCATATTTTTCACCCGGGTTAGTGAGCGTCAACAAAGAAGGTTTCTGAACTGCTGTTCTGTTTACACAAGGTACATTTTCAATCTATTTTCTTCTTTGTTTTATTTTTGATAGACTGACTTTAAAATATTGATTGAGACCAGCAGGAAAAAACCAGAACAACTGATGATCACCACAAGTCGTTGAACAACTGGTATCATTAGTCTCGGAAGGAGACGCGGCTATTTTTGTTATTTTTTGACATCAACTGCAGGCGGTTAAGTTTTCGGTTAGGCTGTTTCAGCTCTTCCTGATATGTTACCGCTCTCGAAATTTACTAAGATAGTCCGTGTTGCATAATATCAGGTTGGATGCTAAGGATTGAAGAGTTCCTTCTGGTAACAGGTTGATCATGTAGTTCTTTATTTAGCTTGGCACCCTGAGGTCAGTGGGTGCGGTGGAGGCAGCTCCTCAGGAACCTATCAGCTGTCAGGGACAGAGGGATGAGCCCAGGCTCAGGTCAACTCCCCATAGAAGGGGTATGTTTGCTTTACTGATGTTTCAGCTCATTGATTTACAAACTCTGCTATCTTCATTTAAAGGTGGATTTCAACACTTAAAAGAGGTAGCATAGGTAGCATAACTCATGAAATATTTGAGATCGTGTATGGCTGCCAACAGGTTGGTGGCTGGCATACCTTAGATACTGCAGCTTCCCACAACTGTCTTTAGGGAGATTCCAAAATCTCCTAAAAGTTACACTATCAAATCAAGTAGTTTTTCTTCTTTCAAACCAGAGTTGAAAACATTTCATTTATGTGTAAATGGAAAAATCTGGAACTGCAGTGTTGCTGCTTTTGTTAACCGGTAGCCAGTCCCTTCCTTTGTATTGGACATGAAAGAGAAGCTTGGTTCAGCAGACCTGCAAATCCTCGATGATCTATGGAAACTCATGTAATAGACATTTTTTAACCACTTCTGTTTGGTTAATTGTCTCCAAGTCATTAGGTTGTCTATATGTAGAAATCTCTGTGAATTAGTTAATTAATTTAAAAGTAACAATCATCCCTACTGTAAAATGAAATATGTCCAGGATAATCTTCCAGCCAACTAGTTTTTGATTATCATGTTTTAGTTAATACTATTTTATCCCTTTCCCAAAGGTATTTTTGGGTATTTTCCCCTCAAATCAGCTTTGATTAACCAGTCAACTGATTCTTTTCTCCAGCTTTTTGTATCTGCTGGAAACTAAACTTGACACCACAGAGTTTGCAGGGCTGAATAAATTATTTAGGGCCTATGTTTAATTAAGCGTAAAGCAGAGACAAGATATCAGATTATGCTGCTGGGAGGCGTTGTTAGCAAAGCCCTTCTTTCCATTCTAATCGTGTAAGAAATTTCGAAGCAGTTGTCGCTAAAGAAAAAACAAACAGCATAAGTTGCACCAGCATCAGCAGATGAGTTAAAGTTGCATCAAGTCTGTGCTAGTCTTAAAAAAGCTACAGTGTATCTGGAAAGTATTCACAATTGTCAATTTTGTTAATATGGCATTGGATGTAAATTAATAAGTACACATGTACAGTGTTATGTTTGGAAATAGCATAACAGTAAGGTTTGTCAGAGATTCCCTCAAAATAAATTCATGGTTTCTTGTCTCACTAATTGATGAATTTGCAGTTGCCTTTGGTAAGAGATGCCACAGCAGTTCCAAACAGACTGCTTTCTGTGACATTTGCTTTTTGCACAATTTAAATGTCGTATTTTACATTTTGCTACTAAAACCTAAAATGTGTTTCCACAATCGCTTTAGATATCATAGCTCTTTTTTTCTTTCTTTTTCTGTGCCCAACCACACAACAGCAAGCATGATTTTTCAATTCGGGAGCCTGAGCCGTGCTGGGATAGTTCTCCGCAGGAGCATCCATATACGTCCACGTCCCGCCACCATGACCAAGCTCACCTCGGAGGAAATCTATGCCCGCGAGGAGAAGCATGGGGCACACAACTACCATCCGCTCCCTGTGGCCCTAGAGCGAGGCGAGGGTGAGTTCATTACCAAAAATTGCAAATCTTCTATGAATAATGCTGATCCACATCAAAGAAGAAATAATTTTACTCTATTTTTTTTTTTTTTATGGACTAAAGGCATCTATGTGTGGGATGTGGAAGGCAACCGGTATTATGACTTCCTCAGTGCATACAGCGCAGTAAATCAGGGTCACTGCCACCCTAAGATCGTCTCTGCGCTCACCAAGCAGGCGTCTACGCTCGCCTTGACTTCCAGAGCATTCTACAATGACGTGCTTGGAGCCTATGAAGAGTACATCACCAACATGTTTGGATATGACAAAGTTTTACCCATAAATACAGGTAAGTCCTGAAGTCTACCTTGGACTAGGTCTTTAAATTTTTTTTGACATAAACTCTAAAGGAGTTCCTTTTCATTTTGTATAAAATTAGGGGTTGAAGGTGGTGAGACGGCCTGTAAGCTTGCCAGGAAATGGGCCTACAACGTGAAGGGGGTTCCAAACAATAAGGCCAAGATCATTTTTGCAGGCAAGTCACCATCCCATGTTGAAATATTTCTAGAATGCCACAGTAAGCAAGTTTATTTTGTCTAAAATTTGGTGAGATTATTGTTGAAGCTGTATTTTGCTCTCTTTCTTTCTTAAGAGGGAAACTTCTGGGGTCGCACCTTGGCTGCCATCTCCAGCTCCACTGACCCCAGTAGCTATGAGGGTTTTGGGCCATACATGCCCGGGTTCGAGCTTGTCCCGTTTAATGACATTCCTGCACTAGAGGTACAGGTTCTATGGGTTTTTCTTCTTCTTTTTTTTTTTTTAAGGTCGTGCTACATGAAAAGCTTAGCTTGTGCAAATACAGTTCCCATCAGCTTAGTTTAAGATTAACTTGTTTTGCAGAATGTTGAGAAACATTGACTTTGAGTTGAGACTTTCCACGGATTAATGTTTATAAAAATCTTAACTTGCTTTTCACCCCTCCCTTTCTCTAGAAAGCTTTTCAGGACCAAAATGTTGCCGCTTTCATGGTGGAACCTATCCAAGGAGAAGCAGGCGTGATTGTGCCTGATCAAGGCTACCTGACCAAAGTCAGAGAACTTTGTACAAAATACAATGTAAGTCCATATGAAGGCACTAGAACCAAAGAGTAAAATGACTAGGTTGATGTTAGTATCAACCCTTCATCTTTATGCCAAAGAACTGAAAATGTTTGTGCTTTTATATAGTATAGTGTCTACCACAGCTATCTGCTGTTACAAATGGCATGGTGCACTACAACTAGCAAGATTGTAGTGCACTGTGCACTACAATCTACAGTATTATTTTATGTTATTTCCCAGGCCTGGATAGGTATGGAAAATGAGAAGAGAGCATGGAAAAACATCTGCATTTCCTAATTGTATTAACTGCCCCATTTTAAAAAATGTGTCTGTCCATTCAAAATCAGTCCATTTGTTCATCCATCCATTTGTCCGTATGTGTGGTGTACACACACCTACACAACCACCTCCTTTTGATTTGACCTTGGCATATTTTTTCCAAAACATTTTTGGATGGTTTGGCAGACCTTCATTTAGGAGTAGACAAATCAAAGGTTTTATTAAGCTTTAAAAGAACACAGAATTAACCATGCATTTCCATGTGTATAGTTTGTTTATGGGTGTATTGATATATTGAATGTAACATGTCAAAAATTAGCTGTAAGCCTTGCTTGTGTGCTTAGTCCAGGTCCGCTTCTGATTGGTTGAATTTTAGTTGGATGAAATACGTGTGGGTGATCTTGTCACAATGTATTTTTTTTTAAATACCTCGACAATGGGGCGGAGGGAATATTTATTTTTTACTTTTATACAGTCAAATAATAAAAATAAAATATATGTGATTAAAAAATAATCACATATAGATATATACAAAATCACACATTGTGTTTAGTGCGTCACATAAAATACAAACTAGATACATAAAAATTTAAACGTATTTGGCTAACAAAAAACAATTTGGAATTGCTACCAAATGGAAATAAAAACACTTCAATACAGAACTAAACAAAGTTCTGGCTCAATAGAACATTGGTTTTACAACATGTTCTTTTAAAAATGCAAACATTATGCGCAAAACTATGAATCTTGTTTTAATAAAAGATGAAATCTTCCTTTTAAAAGTGCTCAACAACAAAATATGTCACATAAAAAACCCTGAAATTTTGTGGAAATTGAACGTGAAGAATGAAAGGCACTAAAGTAAATGAAATATCAAATTTTGATAAGATTCTTAGATAAAGGCATCCAGCAAATACTTCTAAGAAGAGAATGTTTCAGTGATCACAGCATGTTCTTTCCCTAGAAAGCTAACATTGTGTGTGGGAAGTGCTGCAGATGGATATTTTGTAGCTGTGTCAGCAAGCACAGAGATTAACTTTCTTAGCAAAGTAACAACCTGTAATAGTACTTCCTGGCCCCAGGAGCAGACTAATTTACTGGGAGATTTATTCGAACTTCTAAGACCCAAATTGCAATAAAATCTGAATTGGAGCTGTTTCGAGGATGTTGCCAACAAGTGTTTGCTCAAAGAAAGTTATTAGCTGTATCTCACTCTCAAGCCCTGGAATGACTTTTATCCTTTTGTCCATTTCCAAACTGTTGCCAACAACTACTTGCTCACAGGGAATTCTTGGCTGTGGTTTAGTGTGAAATGCCCTGAGGTGAACTTACTGCTGAATTAAAAACTGATCAGAACTGTGTTCACTGTGACATCACCTCAGTGTTTCTGCAGTCACTAAAAACCCCTTGTGGGTTTTGCAGGTGCTGTGGATCGCTGATGAGGTCCAGACGGGCCTGGCACGGACTGGCCGGCGCCTGGCCGTCGACCACGAAGGTGTTCGCCCGGATTTGGTGATACTGGGCAAAGCTCTCTCCGGAGGAGTTTATCCAGTGAGTGTTATCTGTAATTTCATCAGATAACACTTGATTACACCCATGTTAGCTTTAACTTAGCTGTCTTTGATTCCCTTAGGTGTCTGCAGTACTTAGTGATAATGATGTAATGTTGACCATTAAGCCTGGGGAGCACGGATCCACATATGGAGGGAACCCTGTGGCTTGTCGTGTTGCTATTGCAGCTTTGGAGGTGAACATTTCACAGCAGTTTGACTTAACGTTGTTTTTCTCCATACATTTGCCTTTTTAAGTATTTCTCTATATCAAAAGTGTTTAACCGAGCATCTGCATTAAACCAAATTGGTGTTGTTTTGTTTATTATATCCCCAGGTAATGGAGGAAGAGAAGCTTGCAGAGAATGCTCAAAGGATGGGAGAACTTTTGCGGTCTGAGTTGAGGAAACTGCCCAAAGACATTGTGACAGCAGTCAGAGGGAAAGGCCTCCTCAATGCAATTGTGATTAAAGAGACCAAAGGTGAGGTAGAAAACTATTTCTGAGATAACAGAAACCAAGCTTTCCACGAGTCAAAATGTTGGCTAATACTGTTTGCTAAAAAACCTAACTAATGGAGAACTGTCCGTTTAGCCCTGTCACAAAAAGAGTTTTAAATGGACTATTGCAAGACCTAACGTTCTATATATTCAACCTTACAAGTCAGTAAGTTACTTTGTCTTCCGCACTTACAGACTACGATGCCTGGAAGGTTTGCTTGCGCCTTCGGGACAACGGACTCTTGGCCAAGCCCACCCATGGGGACATCATCCGACTGGCCCCGCCTCTGGTCATCAGGGAACATGAACTCCAGGAATGCATCGATATCATTCAGAGGGCCATCATGTCCTTCTAAAAAGACAAGAAAACATAGTCCAAATCTTCTGAGGACAAGGAAGGCCACACTTAATGTTTTAGTTGCTTTTATTTAGATTTTATTTTTATTTTGAAGACCATTTTCATGCTGTTCGAAAGAATCTTTAGTAGGAATTGTATGAAGATACATAGACACCTTTGTAAGAATAACTGCTGTAGAAGAGAAAGAATACAGTTTGGTTTCCTAAGGAGAGGTTGCAGGAAGATCTTAAACTTTTGATGTGCTTAGTTTACCGTGTGTGATTTTAACTATAAGTAATTGTGGGGGGGTTTCAGAAACCTTCTGTTTAAAAATATAGAAACAGTGTTACTACTGAAGCATATGGTCTGGTCAAGAAGGGAAAAAGACCGTGAAGCAAATGCACCTTTTTTTTTATGTAAATCATCTTCAGGCGCCACTGCACAGGTTCAGTAAGGTCAAACCGTCAGTCTTCCACCATCCTTTACATTTAGTCTGATATGTTAACGTTAAGCTCTGTTTGCGTCTACAGCTCTAACTGTAGTAGAACTTACCCTTCAACAGGTTATCATTTAATTGTTTACACTGCTGCATTTCTTTCAGCTTGACTGCTTTCTGCTGACACGTTCTGAAAACGATCTTGTTACATAAGAGGTCAAAAGTCTAGATATCTTGCGATTTTGGTTTTTCCCTTTTTTATATTTATGTAATTGTGCATTTGCACTGTAATTGCCACCTTTGGAAACTAAAGTTACAACAATTCATAATCCAGTAACCAGATTTCATACCTTCTCTCTATAACAGTTAATGTTGCCACAAAAGAAAATATGTGAGAAATGTCACTTCCGATGCTGCTTTAGGTTAAATTAAAGAATGTTTGGATGAATGGCAATGTGGCGCTGGTGGAGGCTGACTTAGTTTTAAATATTTGCTGTTTGTGCAGTATGTATGTGAAGATGTTTTGTTTGAAGTCACCTGATATAAAATCCGTTGTTTCCCAAATAAATAATTTCAACAAAGTCTCTTGCTTCTCTTTTTGAGCGATAAGCCAAAGTTGTTTTTGTTGAAGTTAAATTAAACTCACCCAAAGGGATTTTTAGAAATAATTTTTTTTTTTTCTTGCTTGCTTTTTGTACAGATGTATTTTAAGCAACCTTATTATTTTTGCTTCAAATGTATGTAGTTACAGAAGGTTAAACAAAACAAATGACTTATTGATACACCAGTTCCTATCAAATGTGATCTCAAAGCAAATTTAAATGCATATTATCAAAGCAACCCAATCATGTAGACATGAAATTACAAATATTCCTGTTTTAACAGTACATTAAAATAAGTCTATTATATAAGTTTAGTTAAATAAGGGAAATTTATTTAAGGGAAACTATTCAGTGTGGGAATAGAATAAGTAATATACCAGTGCATCTCAATAATCGAAAAATATCACTAAAATAAGTACCGTAAATCAGTTTAAAAGTAAATCTGCTTTATCATATAGATTTATGAATATGAATGGTTTATGTTAATTTCTCATAGACAAAATGCTAAATTGTCAAGCAGACAGTCATTGATGAGAACCTGTACATTTAGGGTAAGTCTCTAAAGCTAAGGATGCTGGCTGTTTGCAGAGTTGCTTTTGTTTAAAAACTCCATTGAGTTTCCATCTTTAACTCAATGGAAAGTTGAGTTAAAGAAAAGAAATGAACAAATCACAATGTTGATTAAAGCTCTTCAAGAGTTTGAGGAGATTCACAAGGAGTGGCCAGCAGCTGGATCTAGAACTCCAAGAGTCAATACACACAAACTTAACCAGGATATGGGCAACCACTGTTCTCTTGGCTACTCAGGGCAAAGGGCAAAAAAGACTGTGGCTCAGATCCAAGAATAAAAAAAAAAAAAAATCAAGTTTTATTTGGGAGCCATGTGATCTGCTGCTGTTGGTAAAATGTGTTTTATTAAATTCAAAGTCAGTGACATAGTTTACTAGAATACTTTAGAGAGCTTAATGTTTCCCTCTGGTGACACGTGTTATGAATCTGCTGATATTTTTTTCCCTGGCGGACTTGGCCTTTTCCCAAACTGTCAAAAAGTAACAACACCAGTTTTTGTGATCACAGTGTTAACGTGTTTGATAGGGGAGCAAACTGTCCTAACCCAAGGATCATTGTCCAGAGGAGAATGAGAGGAACCTGACCCAACACTCCAGACAAACAACGACCTGAGCTTAATGATCAGCTCGGCAGAACCACAAGCTGGTCTTCTGTGTGATCATTATCAACCCACTGGCATGTTGGAAACATTTAAATGTGATTTAACTGTTTTGAATTGTGAATCGAGCTTATGCTATCATTTGCCACTGGGTGGTGCTGTGTTATTACCAAAGTAAATCCGTGCGAGGACTAAAAGGTGCGGCCAAAACGCCTAAAACGTTGGGAAAGGAATAGACCTGAGCTGGATTTTAGAAGAACCAAAATTCTAAAGAGCTATCAAGTCAATATGTAGATGATTTTCCTCTCAGTACAACCAGTTAAAACGTGCCCAAAATTTACTACGCCTTGGAAAAGAATTTACACCACTCAAATTTTTTATTTTTTAGTCATTTACATTTGGATTTTACAAAAACAAAGCAGTATATCAGTGTGAAACAAAACAAAGGGTACATATTTGCATTTTTAACATAAAATACTTTGTAGAATCACATTTTGGCTGAGATTTCTCCTCATTCCTCTTTGTCAACTAGCTCAAGCTCTTAGATTGAATGAATTACAGGTCTTGTTTTAGTTCCTGAACAAAGTTTCACATCCCAGACTTTCAGGATTGAAAGAAGTCCATGCTTTGTAAATGTATTATAATACAGAAAATAATGCCTGTAATAAGATCGATACAGTTCACTAAAGCTTGTTTAATGTTTTGCTGGTTTAATGTCTACTCCTCTTTAAATGCTTTGTATCGATTTCGTCTTTGGGAACTTTCACTCAGCCAAGGAATGCTTAAATTATTTGCTGTAGGAATACATTTGTTGATTATGTTCTCAATCATAACATTAAAAAAAAGCTGACATCCAGTTTTCCTCTGGTTGGACTCTGGTCAGCCTGTAAGTATGTGGTCTGAAACCACAACAATTTAGAAAAGGGCATGTTTTCTGAAGATTTAAGGCTTTTGTTACCTCGTTGTTTCTTTTTAAACCCCCAAATGTTTGGTAAAAGATCATTTAAAATGTAAATGTATTTACAAGTTTACCATCAAACCATCTATTTAGTTCTGGACAAAAAAGAACAAAGCACTACTCTCTACTAAATACAGAGCACTGCAAACGTGTCTATACCCCTCAAAGAGTGCATTGGGATGAGGTATACCAGAGACATACACAGTTTGGTACATAATTGACCCCTAACTCTCCCCTTCCCCAATGGATAATTTTAGAAGTGCGTACAGCTGCAAGTATCTCTCAGTAAGTATGTAAAAGTTTATATAGCACATTTCCATAGACAAATTCCATAATGCTTCACAAGTAAATTGAACCAATAAAAAAAATACACAGTCCAAACCAAAGATAATAAAATCACAAAAGCATATTGTAAAACCTCAAATCTAACTAAAAGCTGGAAGGAATAAAAATTTCCCTAGATTTTTATGTCAAAATAAAAGTCTCAGATAAAACAGAAAATGGTGCTAGATTTGTTGCTTGTTGCTTTTTTAAGTAAATGTTATTGGAGAGGTCTGAAAAGTCTCCAAGTATGCTGACAAAATGGATAAATTAGCATTTTTCATCCTGACCAGCCCTGCATAACCCAACACTTGCCCATGCTGCTCAGTGTCTCTTGGCTCTGCCCACTTTCTTGGAAGTTTTTCAAAATTTGCTGGAGGTTTAGGCTTTCATGGGAGGCTTAGTTGCACTTTCAGTTTGTATGATTTTATTTAAAGTGTACCTACCTCCCCTTAGCATAAGCCCACCCTGACACAATCTTACCTTTGCTCTGTAGTGGTGACTCTTGAAAATGTTTTCAAAGCTACGGCAATCTGGTTTTGTTTATTTGGAAACACATATATGTCAGCTAACACTGACATATATCTAAAGGTCAGTTGAAAAAAGGGCACATAAAGTCTGATTTTGCATTTCAAGAACCTCTTAGATCACCTCATAGTAATCTTTAGGAAATGCACTGTAAACAGAAACTTGAAATCACTTCCAAATGTAGAGAAAATCCCCCCTAAACACATTAACATTTTTAGATGTAACGCGAAAAAATGTGAAACAGGTCTAAGACGTACGGCTATTTGTGCAAATAGCTGTATTGTTTTTAAGTGAGCTGAGACGAATGAGTTTATCTTGAGTTTGCTTGAGAAATTTGAGTGGAATCCAGTTTGGCAGGAGAAATGAGCATCATTACCAGGTGACACTGAGAAATGAACAGACTTTGATCCTACACTCTGCTCAGACCCGCATCCTGCCTTGCCACGGCAGGAAGACACACTATATTCCACAAATGAGCTCCAGATTTGGCAGGGGGTTGACAGGCCTGCTGGCCCTATGAGGATCTGGGAAAACTTGAAGTCCGGCTCAAGGCTCGGACTGTCCTGGCCAAACCTGAGGATTCTCCCGCAGCTTTTTACTGCTTATCCCTCCCATGAACTCAGTGCCAGCAGACAGTCTCCTTCTGAGCGTGAGGTACGAGGCTGGGTTCAAAGCTGGCTGTCTGTTCCATCACAATTTCTCACACCGAGTGGGTCAAGAGAGGCTCATCCAGACTAAATGGCTTCTTTTGTTCCCCTCCTTCAGCATTTTATCTTTCCTTTTTTTTGTTCCTAGTCTTTCTAGTTGACTAGTCTTTTAATTTGTTGTCCCTCCACGTGACACCACTTTCCATCTCTCGCTTTCTGCAACTTTCCCTCCAACTCAGCACGCCCATTTGCATTCCCGCCTTACATAATGCAGAAATCAGACTGTGGTACTTATCTGGGATGTAATCAAAGTGGTGAAGTTGCATTCAAACCACGATAAATTTAAAAATCCCCGTATCCATTAAAGGTCCGGAGAAGCAAGGTGCCAGCCTGAAAATGATGACCGATGCTGTGCAGAACAGGAAAAGCTATTTCTCTCTTTTTTTTTCTTCCTGTAGCTCCACAGATAAATCACTTAAAATGTTGGGCTTGCCTGCCAGTACTCAAATTAATGGGGCTTTTGCATTAAGTTTATGACATCTGAATGCATTGATGAGATACATGTACATCCTAAAGTGCAAACGATATATGGTCTGTAAGGGAGGAAATGCACTGGCTAATTTTCTCCCACAGCTGCAGACCTTCCCTGTCTGAGGGGATGCATGCATAAATGTACATACATTTATCAGGCAAGGTCTTCCGAAGGACATGCCTCTCCCTGCACACCCCAAGCATGGGGACACTTGACTCTCCGTATAAGTGCTTTCAGAAAATTATCCTATTTGTCACGGCCCATTTGATTTATATCTGCCTGAAAAAACTACAGAAGTGTCACAGCAACAGAGGTTCAGAGATTTCCCCCCCCCTACATTACATAATGCATTTGATAAACAACAGATTGAGTGCTGGTATGTGCACCCCTGCTTTGGTAAAAATATTTATATCTGAAGAAATAAAAATGTGAGGCATGCAAGAGTTTATAGAATGATGTTTTTTTTTGTGATTAAATCTGTCAGTCTTTTCTAATATTTGTCTACTAGCTTCACACATGTAGAAACTGATATTTTTGTTCGTTCCCCTTTGCAAAAACACTCAAGCTCAACACATGAATAGCTGACACTAGATATTGCCATTTTATAACATAAAAACCTTACTAATGTTACATCAGAATCAGACTAAAATGTTCCCAATTGACTTCAATTAGAGTTAACCAAATAATATTTTCTGATAGGAAATTATCCATTAACAATCTGGGAAAGCCCAGGTGAGGACTTCATTGCTTTGATTAGAAAGTGGGACGCCTGTAAATGTACTTTAAGGCGGCCAATCAAACACACTGCTTCCTCATGTAACATCATGGGAAAACTCAAATAAAGCAGCCAAAACATCAGAATTCTCAATCGCCACAAATCAGATGGCTGAAGGTGTCTCATTCATCCATCCATTTTCTGTACACTCTTGTCCCCAGCCGGGTGTGGAGGGGTGCTGGTGCCTATCTCCGGTGATCGTTTCAGGCGAGAGGCAGGGTACACCCTGGACAGGTCTGTACCCTGGGCAACACAGAGACAGACAGGACAAACAACCATGCACACACACACACTTAAGAAGAATTTAGAGAAACCAATTAACCTGACAGTAATGTTTTTGGGCTGAACATGCAAACTCCATGCAGAAAGACCCCAGGCTGAGAATCAAACCCAGGACCTTCTTGCTGCAAGGCAACAATGCTACCAACTGTGACAATGTGCAGCCCCGTGTTGTATTCATCATTTCAATCATTATTTTCAAATATAAAAAGCATGTGTATTAGGCCTGTCACAGCGATAAATTGTCCCACAAATTATTGTGATAAATTATATTGTTTTTGTTTTGAGATCATTTCTGAGTAATACACTGATAATGGTGTAATAATGCAAATTTGCCTTCTCAAAAGTTAATAAACTTTAATTTTTTTAAAAGAACACTCCACACTGGAACTAGAAGACATTTTTTAATATCCAAAATAAAACACAACAACCAAGAATAACACATGAAAAGGAAATAAAAACACACACACACACCTACACGCCCGCACACCCCCCCACCCCCCACACACTCACACACACACCCAAAACCATAAATAAAACGGATTAGGAAGTCTCTAAGCAAAATTGCCCTTCAAAAAATATGAATCATAAGAGTGGAAATAATCAAGCTCATTTTAATTTATCACTCAATGAATTGATTTATTGCTTAATGTGAATGTCCAATTATAGTTTTCAGGAAGGAGACAGGTTTGGTGTCCTGAAGGTGAACTTGTTTCAGCACTAGAACAAAACCTTGTGAACATGCTGGTTGATACTGTCAAGACAGTGTTGTTATCAAAAGTAAAACATGTCCTGTATTAACATAGGCTACAAATGGTTAGTCAGAAAGGAAGAAAACACAATTAAAAGTCCGATTACAGTTTGCAAACTCACTCAGGGACAAGTAGATGCATTTTTAGCAATATGTATTGTGGTCTAAATCAGCCAAGAAGACCGCAGTTATTTTTTTTAAGACAAAGGGAGAGCTTGCAACCATTAGCATTGTGTTGTGTGGGTGTTTTACAGCTGGAGGGAGTAGTGCACTCTTCACAAAACAGATAGCAACATTATGTGGAAATATTAAATATCACACAGGACGCTTGGGCAAGACTGGATCATAGGCATACAAATTACAAAGTACAGAGATTAAGAACAATAAAGTCAAAGTTTTGCAGTGTCCATCACAAAGCACAAATTTCAGCCACAGAAAATTTGCAGGCAAACTTGAAAAGGTGCGTGAGAGTAAGATTACCTAGACTTGACTCAGTCCTACCAGTTCTGTCAGGTGGAATGAGCCAATATCCCAGCAAACTATTGTAAGAAGGTTGTGACTCCACAGAGTCATACACTTTAAAACAAATATACCAAATACTAAAGAAATCTAGCCTTCTGAAAATGAAGAAAGCGATAAATTATGAATATGGCATTAAGAAAAGAGTAATAACTTTGGTAATCCTAACTGACATAAAACAAGAAAGGTTGAGGGAGCAAAGACAAATATGTTTCTTGTTACCCAAATATCTATGTTCAAATGGATTTATAAATATATACTCTATCAGAATTTAAATGTTGCAACCCAGTTTGGTTTATAGTTGTGTTCTTGATTTTAACCTCCTACTGGAAATATAATGTTAACTTGTTTTCAAGACTTTATCTTGAGATGATGTCACAGATATTTTCCTCCTTCGCTTAAGTTTGCTGTTACTTTAGGTTATTGATGATCACAGTGACTTTTTTTTTTAATCTTTCACTGATTTCCTGTAGTTAGAAGTTGATTCCTCCCTCATAGGAGGAATATAACATCAACATATAGCAAGCGCAACATGGAAACCACAACAAAAAACAAGCATTTCCTCCTCTTCTGGCTTGAAAATGTGTGTTTTTGGACATTTGCAGAAACACAAGCTGCAGACAGTTACTTCCTGGCTATTTTTTCCCCCCTCAGGTCAACTGAAGTCGCTGTCCAATGACTCAGGGCTCAGAAAAATGTTTTAAGAGGACTTTACAGTGACAGTCTGACCACAACAACTGCAGACAAAGCCCCACTGTGTGAATTTAGGTGAGGGAAGAAAGGGCAGCAGCAGAAAGCAGGCGGACATTGGGGTTGCCCACAGTAATCCAAGTTTAAGGCCAAAAACACTTGAAAAGGTCAGTTTACATAAAATGAAGCATACAAAGGACTTGTTTATTCAGTAAATGAATGTGATGTCGAGGCCTGCAAAGCAAAAGAAAAAGAAGGCGTTGGTGTGCTGGAAAGAGCAAACATGAGGGCTGTTCAGAAAGAAAAGACTGGCAGTGATGAGGACTCCACAAGCCACAGAGGCTCTCAGCATCATCAGGGGATACATCAAGATTTCAAGCATAGCCGTGGCACTTCGGGCTCTCCAAACACGAAGCGACACATTTTAACCTCGTTCACAACAGAAGTCACTAAAGTGCATTAAATCTACGTGATAATTCGCAAGATAAATGCTATTAAAGTTAAATACTGAGTAAAAAGAAAAAAAAAAAAGAAGAAAAAAAGTCAGCTCCCATTCCCTCGGAGGGAGAGAGCTCTCCACTTATCAGCTGGAGGTAAAATTAATCAGTAATGTTTTTCCTGTTCATTGTCTGAGCTAATTAATCGCTAATGAGGTACGTCAAATTTCATTTTAGAAACCCATTCACAGGCTGTTGGTCCAGGGGATTAAATCACAGTGTTTTGGCCAGTCGATAAACTGGGAATGGTTGTTCAATTATTTCTGCTCTGGAGGCCTTTTAGAGAGCCAGGATTTAAAAATAAACGTCTAGAAAAATTAACTCTTTAATAATGAAGCTAAATTATTTGATATTTTTTAAGAGCTTAAAATATTTTAAATCTGCTCACCTTTTCCTTAAATGTAAATGCACTAGTTGCATAATCCCGAATACCTTGCAAATGTACTCATAACCCTTGGATATTTTTTCCTTTTTTTTTTCTCATTGCTGTTGTTGCACCTGAGTTTCACTATACTGTGAGACAATAAAGGGTATTTCTCTTCTATTTTTATTCTATTTTATCACGTTGCAACCACTAATGTCAATATTGTGACATGGATAGAAAGTAAGACAGTTCAGTCCTTGAAAGCTACTTTCCTGCAACTTTCAGTTGCATCCCTTCTCTTACACACCTGAATCAAATGGCTGTATTTCCCTGTCAGCAGTCATTGAACTCTGCAGACGCTTTGTAACAAGCCCTTTGTTTGGTTCAGGTGTGTTGAATAAGGAACGCAATTTAAAGTTGCTGGAAAGTAGTTCTTAAGGACTGTAGAGCACCTTTGTCCTAGAGGTGTGTCACTCTCAGTTTTGGAAATATAGAGGGACACCTTTTCCCCATTCTTTGTCAGAGAACAGAACAAAGTTAGTCCGATTAGATAATGAGTGTCTGTAAACATACATTGGCTGTAGCTCTTCCTTTTTTCTTTCTTTTTATTACGATGTGTCTTGTTGTTTTTCTTGCTTTCAAACAGCGCACAACCATTGGCAAATAGGAGGAGAGTTGAACAGACAGGCGCCAGTGATGTATGACCATTATCCTATTGTCTTCTTTTTCTCTTTTCCACTCACTCTTTATGCCTTTTTGAGGCCATGTCCCATGCCAAACCTGAAACTGAGGGATTCTCAAACAGACCACTAGGAAGCATCACAATGAAATCTTTTTCTTAAGCAAATATTGTGTCCAGAATTTTTTGGTGTTCCCCTCTCCTAAGTCTCTTCCTGATCCTCGGCAACATTGCTGCCGTGCTTCAGTGTACGCTTCTTTCTTTCTTTCCGCTGCTGATAATATTACTTGAAGCACTCATCAAATCTGCTTCAGAATCATCCTTAATGTTAGGTGTAATGAAATGTTTTAGCCGTGGCCTGTACATAGGGTTTTGGAGACCAGATTGATGATCATCTGTCTCTTCTGGGCCTCGCACAAGCACCTCCACAGAATAAGGCTGTAATTAAAAGTAAAATGCTATTTTGTTTTTCAAAATCAGTTTCTTTTGATGCACGGAAAGGTACAGTAGAAGAGAGCCCACACACACACCCACACACTGGAAAATGATTACAAGTACAGCTCAAAGAGAACATAGTCTCCCCCTAGGTCTACAACGACAAGACAAGAACATCAAATTCCTTAACCATCCAAGTGAACATCTGAATACTGCTCCCACAGTGAACGCTGCTAGTCATTGTTCAACTGGAGCACGTTCACATAGCTTCTCATTCCGTGCGCCTTTTCTATATGCAAATCAAATCCCCCAGAAAGAGAAGTTCATAAATACAATCTCAGTAACTGGTAAAATCCCGTCTTCACAGTTTCTCCACGCTCTTAAACTTTAATTTCGAGCTCGCGCAAAGCTCCAAATCTGCAACAGCACTCTGGGGCTTTGATCCTCGGTGTCCTCCACAGTCCTGCTGAGCCTGCGTGTTCTCGGCCTTCTGACATTAGTAACACTTTTCCAAAGGGGAATTTTAATGCCAGCAAACCACTTTATCCAACTCTGGAGGTATCCCAATTTTTGACCCTGAAACATTTGAGACTTGATGAGGTCATTGGTGAAACAATGTCAATATTACTCATGTGTGGAAGATGTTTTGATGTCCATAAATTTGTAAAATTCCTCCCTGTAAAATATTCTCATGGATGAATTTATTGCTAGCATAAGCACTTAACATTATTCATGAGCAAACATATTCTAAGCACACTTTTAAGTCATCACATTGTGTATTTTCACTAGCAAACTTCTTGAAATCCTTTCTTTAAGTGATACAAACCCTTTACACTACTATCCTTTCTAACTTAGTGTGTTTCTCACAAGAACTGGATGCCTGAAATCACTTCGAGTGGCTTAAGGGGGTGATTAGGTTTACTTTGCTTTATTTCCAAGGTGTAAATCCATCTTCATCAAAGTGTTGACACTGCAGGAAACCTTTTAGAAGATTCCTCACAAAGTCTGACTGCAAATCGTTGGAGCACTACAGAGGTAAACGGCTCAATATTCTCCAATGCCTTCATTCTGAGGGGCCTGCCTGATGCCCATCAGAGGGCTTGTGACATTGTTTGATCTGCTGGTCAAACCATTTCCAGACACATTATGTTCCAGTTTTGGAAGGAGTTATGTGACCTAATGTGGTAAGATGACAGCAGAGCCTTGTAAAAGTATTAGGACCCCTTGAAGTTCTCAACATTTTGACATCTTTGTGCTCTCAGAGCTACAGTCTTTGGCTTATGTCTCAAGTTAAAATTGTATCCATTCTTGGCAAAATTGCTCAAGCTCAACCAGATTGTATGGAGACAGTCTGTGAACATTAGCTTTCATCTCTTGCTACAGATTCTCAATTGTCCTGGTAAGTTTGTACATTGACTGGGCCAATTGAAGACTTACTTCTGCTTTGACATAAACTAATCTGTTGTAGCTATAACTATATGTTTAGGGACATTCAAGTCTTTTGCAGCCTTCACAGGTTTTCTTCCAGTGATGCTCTGTATTCATCTCCACCCATCTTCCACAATGATCCCCCCATGATTCTGCAAACAGACAGACACCTTCTTAAAGCCAGATTTGTACAGTGTGTAATTAATCGCTTTTCTGTCAGATTCTCCTGTGTGAGCTGTGGACCTTTGTAGCACCTTCAAAGTTACAAAAGACCTCTTGGCTTTACTAATTAAGAAACTTCTTCCTCATTTCTGTACAAACATTGAAGTACAAGGAAATGCATATTTAGTAAAAAGCTATTAAGAAAATCTTTCATTTTGCTTTAGAAATATTTTCAGCCACTTATTTTGTTGGTGTTTCATTAAAAAAATGAAAACGACTTCTTATACAATTCCAGCCTCACACTGTAAGCATTGAATGAGCCTAACCAGTTTATCTACTAGTTATATAATGATACTTAAATAATATGATACATTTATCATTTATCTTTCAATAAAGATGACAAGAAAAATCTTGAAAGTATAAAAAAAAATAAACCTCTTTTATACAGGCTAAATAACCAGTAGTAAAAACATATGGTGTGAGTCAAATTCAGAAATTAACCAGAAACTGCAAAGAAGTGCAATCAGAGAAGGAAATTGTCCATGTCAAACTTAATTTTCTAACTGACCAGTTTTGACTGTTGTAAATGGAGTTTAGATTGAGATTTATCTGTTTATTGGGGGATTTTGGACTGCAGTGATATAAGCAACTATCTATCAGGCTTTTCCTGAATAGGTTTTGTTTTGCTTATTTGCAAATAGGAGGAACAAAGTCTCACATTTTAGCCCAAAAAATCAGAAACTCAACTACATTTTTGGTATTATCATAGTTTGATTTTTTAATCATACCGTTTCACATCTGTATACTACATATGTAGAGGTTTAAAATTAGAGAAGTATGGAAACGTATGTAAGCCTATGAACTGAAACAATTCACTTTTATTACAGCTGTTTTTAGTATTAAGTCATGTGCAGTAAAATGTTTTTTTCTATTTTTGAGCTTTAAAAAGTTGAAACTAGAAGTTAGTAATTCTGACAGGTGGAACATTTATTTTACCCTCTAAGATCCTTCTTGGTGCAGTGCATCCCACACATTACCCCTATTAAAATGAAGATTATGAAATATGAGACATTCAGAGTGTATAAGATGGCAAAATTTACCCTGTGAGCAATTAATCAGAACAAATAAATGTTGCTTTGTTGTATCTGTTCATTGAAAATAAATTCAAGTAGTCAGCTTTCAATGACAGGCTCTATAAAAATAATTTATAGTTAGTTTTTATGTCAGACAGAACCATCACAAACAATGATAAACCAATACAGGTAATAGAAACAACAAATTATTGCCTCTAAATAAAATCTAACTTGCTCCCAGTGAAAGATAATCTGCTATATAAATTCCCCCACATTAATGACACACAATTTCCCTTTAAAACCACCTTAGGTGCTGTCAGACATTGGTAGAATAATAAGCATTCAAACAATAAAAAACTGGCCAGTTTGAAAATGTTTCAAACTGTCCAGTCACTTCTCTGAATTGTGACCCATTACTTTTGTGACACAGAGTTCAATGGTTTGTCTGCAGCAACGAAGGCTTTTTAATGCTTCTGATTGAAGCAATCCCATCCAACCGTGCAGAGGTGCTGGACTAAACTGAGATTAGTATGCCCCTGGTGTGGCTTGGTGACAGAAGTTGGAGCTCAGTCTTCCTTCCTCTCTCTCTGTCAGTACACCTAATGTCAGATGGAGAATTTTATGTGCCAGAGGGTGAAATGAAATATGCTGGCTAACATGCATGGGCTCCTCAGCTACTACTTTTAGGAGTCAAGTGATGGTCAAAGCCTAAAGATGCCTGAAGATGCAAATTTTTAATAATTTTAGCGATAATTGGACCTCATCCTATGTGAATCTTAAATAAATTGTATATTACATATTTTAATTCCCCAAAAGGGATTTTTAAAATGATGGTTGGAGGATTAACACAGTGGATTGCTGCAATCTAAAAAAGCTGTATAAAATTAATTTTGAAACGATATTCAGAATATTCCCAAGTGTTTGCTTGTCATGTTTCATACACATATAAACTTCAGTGACATCCTGATCCTTAGAGTTTAATGATGTGTTACCCCACCGTTTGCAGCTATAAAAAGTTTAATTATTTTTGAATCATATTGAAACAGGAAGGAATTTCTTTAGACAGAAACCTTTAAACATTAAAACTACTTTGGATTTTGACTGTAGTAGAGCCAACATTGCAGAAAGTTTTAGCAGGAACTAGAAAATGAGCCTTTTTCTTTTATGAAAATTTAAATATTTTCAAGGATTTGGGTCAAGTGTAAAAATAAATTGTTTTACAAAAGCTCACTTTTCATTGACATCCCCCCTCTGCTAACATATGTCACAAAACAAAATAGGTGATAGATTTAGGAACAGGCTTACTATTGTGCCTCCCGAGCAGCTCACTTTCATGTTGTTATGCTGAATCAGAACACATTCCAAGAGCACTGGGGATAACACCAAAGCTCCAAAGTGGTTCTGCACTGGGAAACCTTTTCTCCCCTCTGACTGTTCTTGTTCAACCATTAAAAGTGAATTCATGGGTCGCCAGGTTTGGTACTGAACCTGTGATAGATAGCAGGTAATATTATCCACCTTGACATTCTCCCAACATAAGCTAATCATTGTTTTTATTTTTTTTACCGAATTCAGAAAGGAGCTGTAAACACCAGGATTGAAAACCGTTTCCTTTTAGCTTAAGAAAAGCAACAAATTTAAAACAATATACAGAGGTATGTTTGAGTATTCTCACCTCTCTGCTACACGTTTTAGGTTTATTGTTGTTGTTTTGTTGACTGCATGGGTATCATTTGTATTTATCCATTATAGCAGTCAGATTTGCATGTTTTTGTAAAAGCTGTACCATTTAGTATTGATACATTGCTCTTTCTTTTCTGTTTTTCCTCAAAATGGCATCAAGAATAAAAGAAATAGCAGCACAAAGACATTCTCAATGTCCTTGGGGGGAGAAAGAAAATTTCCCACTTTGTGTGGGCAGCATTAGTTCAACATCCCCTCCCGGGTGAACAGACAGAGTGGAGGGGGTTTGCAATAAAAGACCCCAGCTTTTTTGTTAGAACGTGAAAGATGGACAATGCTGCTACTGTGCTGACAGCAGGAGCCGTAAGAGTGCCAGATCTTGTCACAATTACGCCATTCTTTTGTTGGGTTCTTTTTCTGTAAACATGACCTATCTCCTGTTTTGTCCTCTATTAACTCTTCGCGTTTTCTTCAAGGGATTCCTTTTGACAAAGGTGTTTTTTCACTCTACTCCTCTTCTATATGGCTGATTTCTTCACCCTTAAATCCCAACATAGTGGATCTGGAAAGTATTCACAGTGCTTAATTTTTTCCACTTTCTGTCATGTTACAGTATCATTACAAATTGTATAAAATTATTCTCCTTCCTTATAATTCTGTACACAAATACCCCATTTTGACAATGTGGAGAAAAGCAAGTTTTTCCAGATATTTGTAAATTTATTAAAATTAGAAAAGCAAAAAAGCACATTTACTCAAGTATTCACAGTCTTTGCCATGAAAAGGGGCAGATGAATGCAGCAATACAGAGATTTCCTGGATAAAAACCCTCTCCACCGCACTCTTGATCTCAGACTGGGGTGAAAGTTCATTTTTCTGCAGGACAGTGACCTAAAGAACATGGCCAAGATCTCAAAGGAATGACTTTAGAAACACTCAGCGAATGTCCTGGAATGGCCAAGCCAGAGTCCATACTTGAATCCGATTGAACATTTGTAAAAAGATCTAAAACTGTCTATGCGCCTCAGCTTGTCATCAAATTCTCAGAGTCCTGTTAATGCTCTTGCTGTTTATTTCAGGTTTGTTTAAGCTGTGACACATCCATCTGCAGGACCCTTGCCCTCAAGGACTGGAGTTTGGCATGTTTGAATCAGATCAAAGCATATTTATATGTATAAATTTGTGTTGGTCTATCACATAAAAGCCCACTTTAATTTATAATTGTAAAGGGACAAAATGTAAAAAAGTTCAAAGGATCTGCCTGCTTTTTGCAAGGCCATCAATTCATAATTATAGTGATTTGTTCAAGCGGGGGTCTTTTTCATGAGGTGCCCTTGTACAAATAAGAATAAAGCGAATCAGTGCAGGGAACATTGGTTGCTTTTATTATCGCAATCCTCAGTGGATAACAAGCCTTCTGTGACTAAATACCTCACATAGAAAACCCCAATACAAAAGAAACAAGACTCCGTCTTTAGAACACCTTTGGGCCACGGTGAATTCCAGTTGGATCACAACATCCTATGTGGATGTATTAGCTTCATATAAAGAGAGGGTTCTCCAAGGAGACCTCAGTTAGAGAAGGACTGAAATAGCTTCTGCATCATACAGATTAGGGCAGTACTGATTGTGCTGTCAGATGCATTTGAAGTGCTAATGAAAAAGAAAGTATGCATAAAATGCTGCGCATAATTGTAGAAGCAGTCAGCTGTGGAATATGGCAGCCTTTAAAGTGGAGAGGCGATTTTTTATTGAACAAAGTCAGAAGAACACCAGAGGAGACGGAGGGACAGCCAGGCCTGTTTTACTTGGGAAAGCCTTGGGGAGCAGTTCTTCAATCTTATGTTCAGCGCTAAAATGTGAGCACCTCCAACTAAAAAAGGAATGTGGATTTAATGGAGGTTTATGCATGCATAGTCTGAACCACACTGAACAATTTCATGTAAATATGAGCACAAGTGTAATTAAGGCACTGAAACCAGTTACTCACGGTGCTTTGGAAAAATATTCATACCTCTTGAACTTGTACAGGTTTTTGCACAAACACAAACTTAATCTATGTTATAAAAATTAAAATGTTGCGTTATGCACCAAAGTACTGCTTAAATGTGAAGTAAAAGAAAATTTAATATAGGGTCTTCTTTTTTGTTGTTTATTTACAACCAAGTCTAAAGAGTGTAGAGTGCATTTGAGGTGCAGGATATTTTGCAAATATATAGTTATTGCAATATCTTTCTGGGCAATAAAAATATGACAAAGGGTTGCTTCGACTACAGTAATAGTTGGCTGTTTAAAGGAGTAGATACCCACACCAGTACTCAAAATGCAAAATGTCTTAAAGAATTATTTTCAGTGTACTGTGCAGCTCTTTGCATGTCAACAAAAAACTTCAACTTTTTGGTCGACATGTTGCTTTGTGGGGTTGTTAATGCTTAGGGTAATGTTTTGTAACTAAACCCGGGTTTGAAATTTTCAACATTATCCCTGATCCTTCTTCTGTGCTGCCTGGTTTTCATGATGCTGTTTATTTCTTATGTTCTCTACAAAACCTCTAAGGCTTTTGTGAAACTGTTGTATTTAAAATGAGAATAAAATACGTCACCCAGGCTGATTATTTACAAACTAAGTGGTTGCTAAAGCTGGCTTTGTTATCGTCTTTCTTCCAGTTTGGAGTCTTACGGATTAGACTATCACATAGTATCCCGATAGAATATAGATAGGCTTGCAATGTGGGAAAATTCAAGAGGGATTGATTCTTTACAAGGGCTAAGTGACGTATTTCGCTTTTGCAATTTTATGAAAGTCACTTTTAATTAAATTAGTTTTAAAAAACCCATTGGTGAATAATTTCATTCTGCTGTGTATATGTGTATATGCGTATAACAGGCTGTCGTTTGAATTGGAGTAAACAGACAAACCTGCCCTCAAAGGAAAAAACTGATCTAAACAAGAAGTGAGGCAGCTGCCTTTGTACATTTACTTTATTGTTACTGAACACAGCATTTAACGAACTCAAGGGATGTGAACTGTTTTCATGAGAGGATTTGAAAAAAAAAAAGAAAGGTTCTGGAGAAATAGAGAATTTTGAGTGAACTACCGTTAAATTCTTATTTGATTAAAACTTTAATAGCATCACTGCTTACCTTTGTCATTGGCTGAGGAATTTGTTCAGTCATTGTTCAGCTTTGTGTGATAAATACTGAATTCCACTTGACCTCAAACACATTATTTATAAAGACAGTCATCATCATAAGTGAAGTGAACTCTGCCTGTGCTGCGCTATCATCAAACTAAATGCCCTTTATGAATAACACCTTTTGACCACAAATTAGCATTTTCACATTGTTTTTGTTGTAGATGTAAATCTAACAGACTCTGACTTTGGGCAAAGAAGACATGCAACCCTCACCTAGAGTCATTGCTTTAGAAACTGAAAAGTCTTTTTTACCCCAGGTGTTCTCCTTGTTTGCTTTGGCTGCTGTTCACGTCCCACCAGAAATCTGCACATCAGAAGCTGATAAACATCTAGCTGAGCTGACAGCAGACGTGGAGAAGGAGCTTCCACACTCATTATTTTTCTTGAGGTTTTTAACAGCACAAACCTCTCAAAAGAGCTTCTCTCCATACTGGACCCTTGTTAGACAGTCTTAAAAGAAGCATATCACGTCGTTTCCCTTTCAGCTTTAGGACTCTCTGACCACTCTCTCTATACAGCTCGCAGACCTTTAAGCCTGTGCTTCATACTGTTAGGAAGTAAACTAATAAGTCAAGGCAGAAATTACAGGGCAGCTTCAACTGCACAGATTGGAGTGTTTTTGAAACTTCAGCCACTGACCTAAATGAGCTTGTTCAGACTGCGGTACCATCCATCAGTTTTTGTGAGGACATTTGTATGTAGGCGAAGACCAAATTTGAATCATGTGAACAATATGAATCCGCTAAAGATTGTTGATGACAGTGGATTTGCAGTAAACACTCCTCACATTGCTTCTCTTCACCGTCCTTAGCAACACTGTCTACTGTGGATCACATCTGGTTCCTGGGAGCCTCCCTTTCTCTGGACATAAGCTGGTCCTCACACATGGCTACTTTCTAAAAAAAAAGACCCACAAGAGACGGTGCTTCCTGTGGTAATTCAAAAAGTACAATCTTCCACAGGACCTCCTAGTCATCTTCTTTATGGTCATGATTCAGTCTGTCCTGTGAACACCCGTCACTGTGAAGTTTGTCTCATCCAAAAACACAGGACAAGACCAAATGGAATTGAAAAATTTGGTTTGCAGAGTGAATTATTATGGCTGACCTTCCCTCCATCCAGGTCACAGAAAAAGGGCGGCAATCTTCGCTGCAGACCACACACATTCTGGATACAATCTGTTAGGAATTACTTACAGGTTGGTGCTGTAGAGCACCATTTTCACAAACAAGTTGTCATAGAAACTGTTTCTTCCTCCTATACACCACTCTAATGAACACAATAAACACCTTACAGAAGTCAGCTACTCTGCTGTGAAAGAAAATAAGCATATTTGCACGACCACATCCTGCCTATTTTATTTTTTTTTCATTTACTTTCAAATATAGTTGGCTGTACGTGCTGTTCCGTTTATTCCTTTTTTCATTTCCTCTAAAGTTTTATATGTATACTTTGAGGCTGTGTGCATATAAAGCAGAGCGCACTTGGGCAGTAAAGCTAATTCTGAAATAATTGTCATGTCATGTTTTGCTACTCCTCAGGAGGGTTATATGGATCTAACTTCTTCTTGCGATGTCAGAACATGTCTCTGTCTTCATTGTGTGGTGGTCAAAGAGTCAGGCAAGTGATACAAAAAACCCCCCAAAACCTCTAACATGGTAAAGTCCATGTGTGTGTATGTCATTTCTGAGCAATATCTGCTTTAAAACATCAGAGTACTGAGGAAAACTCTGAAGAACACTTGGTGGGCATCATTCACAGCTAAAATATTTACACTCTCCTTAATTTACATTTAGTACATTTGACTTTGACATACTAACCAGTGAATGTCCTTTAATAGTTTGCCACCCTAGATTTTATTTTGTGGGTATCAGAGCAAAACGGACAAGTTACATTTTGAAAACCATGAGTGCTTTTTTCTTCCAATTCCCATTGACAAATGTGAAAAGTTGAAGTATTCTTAGTAGCAGTATTATTCTCATGGTGGGTTCATAATAAGGAAACAAATATTAGTTTTAGAGTGAATGGCTCATTAGAGTAGGTTACAAGAGGAAGGAAATTTGCTATAATCTTACAATAACTCCAATCCTTGTCTCATTTGATTGAGATGGTTAATTACAATAACAACTGTGGTTGTCCATAATTTCCAACACTGACTTTTCCCTCTTTATAGGGCATGCAGCAAAAACAGGATGTGTTAGGTGGAAATAGCTTAAGAAACCTCTGCAAATTTACAAACAAACCTGTAACACCTTTTTAAGCAAAGCCTGACAAATCAGTCAATGCAGACAAGAAAGGAGGACAATTAACAAAATGGTGACTCTGTCTCTAAGAGAGAGAATGGGGAACCCAGGACAGGTGTTTTACCTTTCAAACTGAGACTAGAAGAATGAAGAAGGCAAGAAAAAATAAAACGTAACAAAAGAACTCAGACATACAAACGTCTGCTTTCTTTTTCCAACACAGGCCAAAACCTCACTGTCAGAGCCAGGGGAAAATCTTCACCGAGTCTTGAGGTTTTTTGTTTTTCACTCACTTTCAGGGACTCTAAATGGTGTTTGCTGATGATAGGCTTAACCAGAAGGGAAACAATCTGAGGCATCAAAACAATCTTTGTTTGTCTGCACAAAATACAGTAACAGACCAAGTCCTAACAAGGTCACACAACCGAAACAGACGTTTAGCTTTTTGCTGAAAAATTCTGCCTAAAAAAGATGTGAAAAAGGTTTGATTATGTACCATGCATTCATATTTTTATGTCTTATCTAAGATCAAATCACAATGATAAAAGTTTCAGGATGGAAAGTCAAATTTTGATCTTCCCAGCTAACTTTTTCTCTCATACTGTAGGATTCCAAGACATTCTAGGGCTAAAGGCCGTTTATTACAAATCTTATGTTCAATTGCTTGATAATCCAAACAGAAATTAACCAATCAACTGGCAGCAACTCAGAGTATTTAGCAAAAGAGTTGCTAAAGTCTAAATCAAACATAACGGAGAAGAAAGAGGACATAAGTGAAGTGGAATGCAGCATGGTTGTTGGTGCCAGACAGGATGTTCTGAAGATTTAAAATGTTGTGGATCTTCTGGGATCAGATGATGGGGTCAGAATATGGTGTAAACAACATGAAAGCACTGCTGCTCCGTAAATATATCTCATTACTGAAGCTTAGGGTTGGATTGGAGAATTACTGGCTTCTAAGGAACTTCATTTTTCAGTTCAGATCTTTCTTTACCACCAAAGACTGACGCTGCGACCGCAAAACATTTGAACTGTGATAGAGGGTCAGATTTATCAAAAGATATTTAAACATTCAAAACTCTCATTATTTCAGAAATTCAATTTGAAAAGTTTTGTTGTCAGAAAACAAGCCAAATAAGTTGATTTCAAACACATCATCTAAGATCACTTTTTTAACATTCCAGATCAAAGATTATAATTGTGTCACGGTTCCAAAATCTCACAGAGAACCTGGTATGAGTAAAGCAGGTCAAGATAAATGAAAAGTGGACCTGGAGTGGACGGCTGTGGTGTGAAGTGATGGATAGAGGAGAGCTCAGCTCAGTGTGTGTCGTCATGGGCGGTGAGCTGCAGGGCAAACAAACCTCCTGTGTCAGTAATGAAGGAAAGACGCTTTAACCTGACCCAGCAGTTCACTAATCAAGTATAGGAAATGCATACACTCTACTCTTTAGAGAAGGATCAGAGCTGAACAGAACAGAATTCAAAAGGAAAAGGCCAATTCTTCATCATACTTGTTTAAAACCAACAAGTATTCTGCAAAGGAAAACAGAATCTGGCCTCATCAACAACTTTACTAACACCCTGATAAAACAGCTCATTATGGGTTATCTTTTAACTCTCGGGTCAAATAAGGTCAGATTCTGGCTTTAGTTGATCTAGCACTACAGGGTTGGGTTATGAGTTTGACTCATCACACACATTTAGGTTTCTAACAGAAAAAATGGCTTAAAGTTGTTTACGTTGGACATTATGACTGGGATTTAGTGGGTTGAAAACAATAAGCCATGATCAGGATTACTTAAGAAACATCTGAATTACAATGAACTTTGTTTTAAGTTTAATTCTGCACTAAAATGATTATGTAAAAAATAAAGACAAGAGGGTGGTGCAGGGATAAAACACAGTACCCATATACGGAGGCCTTATGGAGGCCTTCACTGTGGCTTTCATGGATTTGAGTCCTCTTCCATTGAGCCTTGTCACATGTCTTCCCCCTCTCTCACAACCCGCAGTCAAACAAACAGCACTCGAGATGACAGAACCGTTAAAAAACATAAAGATAAACTCATAACGTCCATTAAGCTATTTGTGTTAACCAATTAAACTTGTGTAGCTAATTGGTTGGTGAGTGTATTAGGCATAGGCGACTGGGTCAGAGCATTCACCTTGCAACTTGCAGGACTTAAAGGATTTGTTGCCATCTTGGAGCCAGAGAGCAGAGATCACCTTCAGATGTACACTTGAATCCATGCTTTGATGAATCAGGGCTGTTTTGGCATCAAAAGAGCCCAAGCACACTGTTTGGGAGGTGCTCATAATCTTAATGTGTAATTGGTGACAACCCAGCATTTGGGCTAGAGAACTGACCTATTGTGTGTGATTTCATTATTTTGCCAGGCTGCCTTTCGCTGTAAACAGCCCAGCCGGGTTAAGCTTCTTTCCTAATGAGCACCTCCACCACTGCTAGTGCGGCCGTCCATGTTTGATGGCAAACTCTGTGGGGCATTTTTCTATTGAACTGAGAAACAAACAATTTGCAAAGGGGGTGGGGGGAACCGGTGCACAATCAGGCTCAGCTAATACAGAGCATGAATAAAACATCAGCTGAAGGTTTCTCGCTGTGCTTCCCCCTGGACTTCGGAAAGACTGTTTCAGGGAGTATGCATTAATGCAGTGGGAGACTATATGAACAGCTCATTTTGCACTGCTGTATGCCGTCTCACAGCTGCAGTTAGGCAGGAGCTCGGAGACCTGATTCGGACTATGCAATAATTCAGGATAATTCGCCTGTGCTTTGTGCTATTACATCAGCTTCCACAACAAATTAGCACTGCATGAATGACATATTTATAAAAAAATATTTATATGTTTGTATGAAACCACAAGAAGTGATTTTCATGTTTGTTGTCGTAGAATATGTATTATATTTATCTTTGTTTTACCTGCCAGCTCAGTCTAAAACCCCCCAGAAAAACTAGTTTTTTTTCTAGTTTTCTCTGCAAACAGTGAGGACAACTGTAATGGTGTGATTGTAAATATAATGAACTGGAAGTATAATTACACACTTTAATAGCCTAAGTGCAGTCAATGATAACCTCACTCTTTTCCTTGATAATGGTACTATGGTTCATTCCTTCCAGTGACTCGCTCTGGTAAATCTCTGAGAGGTTTGCTGTTCCACTCAGCTCACCCTCACCTTGGTGACAGGCCAAACCAGAGTTTACATCCATGAGAGGCCCGCAGGTTTTCATATGACAGCATCAGACATTCCTGAGGTTTGATGCACAGTGCTTTGACTGTTCAGAGCTCCTGCCAAGTCCATAGTAACAGACAAGCCTATATTTAGTTGCATTTAGAGACTGTTGGAAAGCGCTTAAAATAGTCTTGGGGGGAGACTCTTCTATAATGCTCCTCCTTAGGGGCCATCAGAGTCTTCAATATCAAAACTGCACAAGCAAAACCAATGAAAATATTGACCCTTGATTATTAATGTGCCTATTTCTCCAAGACAGCTGTGAGAAAAGCTAAACTTAAGTCTAAACATTTAATTCTTATAGTCATTATATTTCTAAAATAGTCAAAACCAATCTTCTCCGACTCTTTGGGAGGTTTGTGAAGCTTTTTAGCCTTTGGCTGTTGGCACAACTCTAGCCAAAAATGTGCAGCTTTCGCCCCCAATCCTCTTATCTAACAAGTTCAGCGCTCTAATCTTGTCTAAAGGGAAGCCTGCATCTTTCAAGAAAATCTTTGATAGAGAGGTTACAGAAAACAATGACTGACAGTTTCCCCCATCAAAGGTTAAAGCGCTTGTTGGTCTGATGACAGAGTTTCAGAGGTACGAGGTAAATCTCCAGAGTCTCCGACCTGAGCAGCACACCAAACAGAGACTACTGCGACTGACAGCTTCAATGGATGTCAACTATCCCTGAATCCTCTCATCAAAGGCTCAAAGGGAATTATATTAACATGAAGGAGATGTGGGAACAACCTTTTACTAAGGAAATGAGCTCCATTTTACCTCTAACTCCCAGTAAACTTGACAAGTTGTCCTATGGAGCTGCTTTTAAACTCTGACAGAATGAAACACCTTTTACTGAGGCTTATATTGCTGCCTGTGTTTTTCAGCTGATGCCACCAAGGATCTGCCAAGACGAGTCAAGGACCATCTTCATCCATTTGCAAGGCAAAAATAAAACCAACTAATTTTGCTATCTTCTTTACAAAATAGCTCAAGCACAGGCAAACAAAAAGGGTATTAAAACTCTCAACATTTTGTTATCTCTCCACCCATCTGAAAGCATTTGGGAGGTGACCCTGTGGTGATCTCTAAGCTTGGGCATCATGATGCTGCTATCTTTTTAATACAGGAGAACACACACTGTTGTGCAAACAAACCCCCCATAAGGAGCTGGAACTTACAAGCGTGCAAATGTTAAAACCCAGGATCAGCCTGGAATTGCTGTTTGAACACATGTGTTTAAACAGCAATTCCAGGCTGATTCCTCTCTTTCCCTCTGAAGAGGGAAAGAGAGGATTTCTGTAAGCAGGCATAATTATGTGGCATCAGCAGATAAACTACCACTATGAGACAGTAACCATCGTGGCCCCCACTGTACACACAAAAGCGTATCAACACTTTACTTAGGCTGACCTATAAAGGGCCCTGTTTGGATTATGCAGTTTCTTTTTATACTGGGCATATATTTCACAACTGGATTTTGTCCACTGATGAAAAATGTAATCAGTCATTCATGTTTGAGAAATCCTAATGACAAGCCACTAAGGTCCATCAATATGTGCCTAAACAGAGAGAGTCTCAGAATCTAAACATTGCATTCAGGACATCAGAGGAAAGTATTTTAAACACTCAATAGTCACTGTTCTCTCTGTGAAGTTCCAAGTAAGCATGAAAATTCAGTTTGAATTTGAGTTTCTGCACTAAAGAGGTGGAGATTCATGTATACAAATGTACTGAGAGCAATAAGGTTTGAGTTTTTAATTGAGAATTACTATAGGCTTAGTGTGACAGTGGTCCAGACTCATGACCCCTCTGTGTAATGGTGTTAAGAGATGTTTCAAACAGAAACCCAAGATTCAGTGAACTGGAACAAGTTCCCAGAGAGTCCTGAGCGTGTTCAATCTGCTGTTGACAGCAAAGCCATTGCCCTGACTGCCCTCTTTCTCCCTCCTGCCGAATGGCTCCATCAGTTAGAAAACCCCCAGACAGTTTAGGCAACACATTGTGTGTGCCCCTCACGTGTCTTTTTATGTTTGCAATTTGTTCACTGCATTTTTTTGCACTCCAAAAGCGTGTCCACAGAACCTATGCCAGACATATGAAGCTGAAAGTACCCCCTCCCCAAAAAATGAAGAGAACATTTGTGACATGCTTTTTTAAATTTATTTTATTTTAAGGCACCTCATTGGGATTTTTAACAGAAGTTGGTAGAGGACTACCTCAAAGACTTACAAATGTAATCACTCTATCATGTTTGTGGTGGTGAGGTAGATGCAGTCGACACAGGCATGAAGACTAAATGATGATTTTAATGGAGAAATACACTCAATAATCCAGGTGAGCAACAGCAAAGACTCTCACACTGGTAGCAACTGAACAGAATAACAACTAAAGACAGACTAGACGAGGACCCGATAAGGAACAAGAGACACAGGTGGGCTCAAATACACATGGAGAAAATCAGGGGAAACAAGGGACAGCTGGAGACAATTTAGGGGTAGAGAGACAACATGGAGACTGAACTGAACACAGAAACCTAAATTAATACACAGGAAAAACCAAATCCTCACAAACTATGAATAAGGATTCTACAAAGTGTTAAGTCACTTCCCAATTAGTTTGAACTACCCTAGTACTTAAAGTCCCTATGAGAGGAATTGAATTTTGAAGCTGTAAAAGTAGATAATGCTTTTAATGAGTATGAATACTTTGGCAATGTTGTTGCTTTCAAAATAGATTATACTAAGTGTTATAGTTCCTAAGTTGTTTCTGAGAAAAAACCCATTACCACTCTCTTTAACTAATGTTTGCTCTGCTAGGAAAGGAATTGTCTAATATATTTAAATAAATAAAGTATTACTTACAATTTCAACTTGCGTTTTAATGTTTGTCATTTATTCTGGTTTAAAGTAGGTTACCGTCTGAAAGGTATAGAAAATCATTTGTTAAGGAACAAAGCAGCTTCGCATTTTAGTTAGTTTGTCTGGACACAGGCACTCCTACAATGACTTAACCAGATGTGTTTCCTCAGCTCTGAATAAAGCGGAAAACATTATAGCGCATGTTAATTTACTTTGATGTCTCCAAGATGTATGGCTGAGCAATCTCACACAGACATCGGTACCTGCAGTTATCAGTGCTACCTCAGCACTTCAGCAGACCTTCCATCGATCCCGCCACACTTCATTGTTTTTCCCATTTCTCTCTGTCTCGGAAGCAGGTCCTCTTAGTATCAATATCAAAAGTAAAAACTGAATATTTCTCTTACAAGGCTGAAAAAAAATCAATACGCTACATCTATGTTGATTTAGTGAATCTAAAGGGGTCGCTGGAGGGGAAACAGAAGGGATTTCTCTTTGAAATACACAATTGATTTATAATTGCCTGTTTATTTTCTTTGAACATTTGTTTTTCTTGGGAGAAAGCCAACACAACCATAAGCGGGACAGCCATAAATCCTTTTTTCTAGGAGGGGTCAACAACAGTTTTCTTTGACAAACATTTTTAGAGCCTAAAAAGGCAGAGAAATAAGTTACTGCTTCTGGAAATATTAATATAATCCATATATTATGTAGAACCGGTAAATTAAAGGCACCAAATAATTCCAGAATGATCTAATAAAACTAATTGCAGTTGCAATCAGAACATTCAGCACAAAATATTGGACTTGATTAAATAAAGCTCATTCAAAAACTAAGATACATGTAGTTGTAAATGGATAGGCAATTTTTTTTAGAAGCTTTTCTTGGGAAGTTAATCTGGGCATTTTAACAGGTTTGGAACTTTCCATGGCAATTTTGGTAATGAATGGGAAGCTTATCTTGAAACCGAGAGGAAATCAAACAACAGACTGTCTCACATCCAAATGTAAATATTTAGTTTTGTCATTCACAGATATCCATGTGATATATGCATCAATGCTTAGTCCACTAGTCCAGGGCTTCAAAAAAATCATCTGTGCATTTGAAGGAGAAATGCTCAGTTCATCTAGGGGGCCTCAGAACCCCAGCACAGTGCTACATGAGAGTGTTTAACAAATTACACCTACCCATAGAAATAGGTCGTCTTCACACTCATTTGGTTCTGCTTTAGAAGCTACATCAGTTTAAAAGGGCCCTCAAGATTCTGGAGCACCAGTAAAAGGTTTTGTGATCTGATGAGTCCAGATTTAAACTCTGAAAGGCACAATCAGGGTTAGAGTGGGAGTTTTTGATCTATTCATAATTTCTGGTATCAACTAACATGAGTTGCAGTGTTATGACCTGAGCTTAGCTTATTTGGACAGGCTCCCCAAATTTAATTGCGCAAAGAAGCTGCTCAACTGACAACCTAGATATGCTGAACAACCAGATTTTATTTCCCTCGAAGGCATGGAAAAACTCCAACATACCAATATTAGGATTCAGTGGACTCACATTGTGAAATATCAGTTCATAGAGACTCGGGTATTATTTTAGCTCTCGTGGACTGACTGCCACAGAATCCAAATAACCGCATTGAGCATCTTTAGGATGTACAGAGAAAGATTTTCTGATTTTCTTTCCCTCTTAGTGAGCGATATTTGTAATGATCTAAATAAATGCAGCGGCATTGCACAAGCCTATAAATACAATGAAGACGCCTTCATTATACTAAAACCATATTTGCTTTGAACTGAAATTATGAATTGAATCATTTGTTTATAAAGACAGATTTCTTTGACCAGCTTCAAGATTTTAAGTAATAGAACCATCTCAGGGTCAATTTTTCTTTCAAGGCTTGAATTATGTGTTTTCTGAAAACATGGAGTGAAAATTATACTTCTGAGTTTCACAGGAAGAGACGCTTAGTAATCAGTGTGAAAGTCAGAAAAATACAGTAGGCTGGCCAAATGTCGCATACGTTAGCTATAATGTTGTCGTCTCAACATTATAGCTAAATGCTTTTATAATGTGCAAAAGCATTATAAAAGCTTTTGCACATTTATAATGCACTATATATATATATATATATATAAACACATATTCATTTTTTGATCACTTGTCATGTAGCTGGAACCAAAACTCCTTTAATAATCAGCGTTAAGAGGAAGGTATGACGCCTGGAAAGTATGGAATTTGATTGCTGTGTTTTCCAGGTCTAAATAAAAATGGATCAAACAGACATTAGTTCTCATTGCATTGCCTAAAATTTCCTTCCATCCATCCATGTAAACTTTACATAACTGTTTTTTCCAGCTAAATATAACCATAGTTGCATGTGATGTGACAGCCAACATCTTCACTTCAGCTTCAATTGTAATTGTAGCTGAATTGATCTATTGGAAAACATTGTTCAACCAAACGGGAAATGGAAAATCAACCAAACCAGCAACTGGTTTGTCTACACCAAGAGTTGGAGCTTCATTTGGCCATTTGAAAGGTTCTGTATCTGTGATGCTTTTCTACAGTTCATGTAACCTGTGGAGGGTGTTGGAAGGCAATGCTGGAGCATTATTTACCAGATGTAGCATATTTTTCATACAACTGAAATGCAAGGGAATTACACAAGTTTGGGGGAAAAATCTGAGAGGGCAAATAAATGTACACAGCAACAGAAACAAAAACATTCACTAAAAGATATGAATACAAATTCAAACATGTTTTAATAGGATTTTAATGGCCTATACTGTATATTTTGATAAACTCCAGGCTACAAAAAAGTAATTATCTCAAAGTAATAACAACACATCAATCAGGGCTCGTTTATTTTCAGACATCAGCTTGACAGGTTTTCTTACATATTTGATGGGAAACACATGGTGGTGGTTTACATTTGTAACACACAAGACCACATGGCGTGATAGAGCCGCTCAGTATTTCAGGTGAACCACATTGGGGATCGCATTCCCTCTGCTTCCTGTGAAACACATTGATAACATATCCAGCTTTGATGCTCTCTCCTCAGCATGCTGTTTGTCCTCCTACTGGAACCAGTACAGATAACTTGGAGCCACAAAGCTTGTTTTTTCGTCTCGTCTGCAGTATATCGCATGAGAATCCCGAATTGGGATGGGAAGGAATGAGAAATGTTTTTCTCATGGCTCAGTGCACAGCTGTGTGGCTGATTCTGCCAATCAATATCTATTTAATGTGATTAAAGCTGTTTAGCTAGACACCAGGCCTAGTTGACGTTCTGGTCACAGATCAAACAGAAGTAGATGGTTTAACTGAAATAATTCTTGCTGTGCATACTTTACATCAACTGTCCGATAATGTTCTATACCTCCAAATAATTAATATGTTTCTCATCACACAAAACTCCAATGGATTCCTTTCTGAATCAAACATAAACTAGATTCTCAAAGAGCTCTAGGTCAAAAAGACTTTGGAAGAGTGGCCAGACCAATTCTGTATTTATTGGGCTTGAGTATGCTCAGACCTCGACTCTGGCTGAAACTCTGCTTTACATATAAACTCTGAATATACCTAGTTAATGTAACACCTGTTACCTGTTCTTAACTTGGTTAATTTTCTTAACCAAGTTAAGAAAGTTGGAAAAAGGTGGATCACTCTTCCTGCATCTAGGAATAGTCTGAGCCTCAGGATGAGGATAGTTGGTGTCTTGGTGTCTTATTTTGGAATGATGATTGGATGGAGAGGAAAAGGATGAAATCACTGGATCTTGGTGGCATTAAAGTGTGTGCTGCTGTGGTCTGTCAGGATGAAGAATGACCTGAGTTTTTATTTTGCTGTTGGACATCAGCACCAGCCCCCATTGTGATCCTATGTAGATTAAGACAGCATAGAAAGGAGAGATGGGTGAGAGATTTTGCATGCATGCAAATTTAATTAAGAAAGAAAGTGCGTACTTTTAGGAGGCTGAGCTGTACAATTTTTCAAAGACAAGAAAGGTTAGTGCAGGTGCTCAACATCCTAAGGACAGCTGGACAGCTGTCTCGTCCAGGTGCCACGAATCAGGTCATTCGTGAAGGGATGAAGGTGTTAATTGCAGAATTGCAGAATGTTTTGCTAAATCAGTGCCAATTACTGCTCTAGTTGTTCCAGGTGTGGCTTTAAAGGGACAGTCTTTTAAATTTTGTTGCAATATCCTTTTTTATGGAAAACCTTTTTTTCCCTCTTTTTTTTAAGTGTAACAAATCTTTTATAATAAATGAAGATGCGAAGATGTTTTGTCCCCACTTTGACTTAGTAACTTTCAGCATTTTCTGATGGTCTACATCAAAGAAAGAAACGTTACGTAGAACTAATCAATACTGTCCACCAGAAGAACGTCGGTCAGTTATCTCCAGTAGACTTTTGTGATGTGTTAGAATAGAAGATTTACATTGCTGATGCATCATCTCCATTTTCCTTCAAAAAATATCTTTTGTCACTGAATCATTTATTTACTGTTCAATCTTTTAGTGATTTTTTTTTTCAGCTGGTAAATGTGGGCTCTTTCATAATCTTCTATTGACTTTCATCTTTGATGTAGTGTTGTAAAGTTAAAAAACAAACAAACAAAAAAAGATTATCATTGCATATAACTGCTGATGAGTTTTAAATAGTTTTAGATAAAAGACTTTCATCCTCAAACTACCTTCCATAACTAATTTGAATCCTCAGTTAAACTGAAATTCTTCTGACTGCATTCCACATTGGATAAGACACTGACTTAAGATCACTATTTTACAGTAGCTTGCTTAAAGAAATCGGCAATGACCCTTTAAGACTTTTTAAAGTATGCCCACATACGGCTTGAAAATAAAGAAATCCTTGATATTGAAAAGAAGTTGTTTTTTTTCCTATGTGCCAGAAATCTTAATTCATTCAAAAAGGCTGATGGACTTCACATCTATTATCCAACCATATGTTTTTTCAAAGTTTGACTTGTATCCAAGTTCAATTCAACATTAAATATGGAGTATTTAACTTAAGCCTGTCAAAACAAATTAAATATGGCTTTGTCCACAGATTGACAGGGTATGGAATATCTTTAACATACTTTTAGGGTTATGAGCAGAATGCATATTGTTTATGTACAGCCAAAATCAACTTCTGTGCAAGAGATTATTTGATCACGTTACAGTAGAAAAATACATTGCATAACTTAAGTTATGAGACCTATCAAAAGTCAGACCATTTGAATGTGTGTCTGTGTTTATTCAAAACCTTTTCTTTTTTTGTAACTGGGCCTGGAGTGGAAACGCAGGTGGGGAAATCTGCACCACAGAGGTTGAGTCAGAATAGCTGTGAGGCTGATGGTGCTTGAGATTAATTTAATGGCTGGTATCCAGGCCGGTGCTGTCTGCCTGGCAATGCTTCCTACCCGTCCAGGTTCCCAAAGTGCCGTCTGTCAGTCACAGACAGTGAGACAGCTGTCTCGTCCAGGTGCCAACCCGTGTTCCTCTGCCAGTATGGGTGACTTCACATCCTTTATAACCACTGACTTATTTTTACTTGCTGGAGAAATGCAGGTGAGGGGACTAGCATGGATCTCAGTATTATTTTTTACTTCAGAAATGAGTTCTTTTAGTTTACAGTAATAAATCACAGCACAGACATGGAGACAACAAACTGAAAAGTAAGTACTATAATGCACTTTCTATACATGTACCTATCACAGATGATTCTTTGCCTGTTATATAGTAATTTTATCCATTGAGCACTTGCAGTCTGTCACTCATTGATAGAGAATGAAGTCAACCCGGGCTTCTTGAATGCCTCAGCAGACCTAAAGGATGGCAGCATCCATGCCATGCTGCATTGATGCAGTACTTTATGCAAAAACAGCCCCAGCCAAGAACTCATCGCATATTGTGTGCAGTACAAAGACATATTTTTTCAATAAGCTCATATATCTGCTTTAAACATATTTTTTTTGTAGGTCTTAGGTAAAACTGAACTTCTCAGGAAAACAGAATTTGGAAGCATTCTTGGTTACTAACCAGTTATTAACGCTTGACAAGTCTACATTTGCGAACTGTCAGAATTAAATGACTAAAAAGAAAGGAAAATGTTTTTCTCTCTTGCATCCTGCCACAGCTTGAATCCCAGACAATGACCCTTCAGACAGATGTGACTCCAGAAGAGGAAGTTAATTAAACCTGTTTCAAATGAAACGCGGGTAGGGGGGATTCTCATCACCACAAATGGCTTGTCTTGTTTCATTATGTGTTGGCTGACTTCAAGTCGGAGTGAGTAATGGAGAGCTAGGATGTATGTGTTGTGTGTGCTCATGAACTTTCAGTGTTTCAGCGGGCCACACACACACACACACGCCCCCCCACGCACCCCGGCATTCAATCACACCTGCTGTCTCCTGAGCATTATCATGATGGCTTGCTGTTTCACACTCACTCAGGTGTTGTAGCAGCAGACCCCACAGCAGCAGCAGCAGCAGCAGCAGCAGAACACACTCTGCTGACAGAAAGAGAAAGGAGCTCATGTCCAAGGTCATCACTCACCTCCTGTTTCCAAGGCAAAGGTTCCAGAACTCTTCTCAGGTTGCTTTTAACTTATTTACACAACACTACTTATTAACACTGTAAAAATATCTAACAGCTTTGGACCACCATGTTTTTTTTTTCTTTTTTTTAACAAAGGTGTAGTTAGAAAATACAATTTCCAACTATTTTAATGTTGGAAATCAAACAGTACGAGCTGTATTTATTGACACCCATGATATGATGTGTAAAAATAAAATAATCCAAAATAAATCTGATAGGGAGAAAGAAAAATCTCTCTCTTTCAACATTTGACTGGAGTTCTTCATATTATGCCAGACCCTTTTGCCAGACCGAATTTAAGCTTCCACTAATGACATTGCATAATTTTTACACCATGCCAAGTCCCCTCTTTTGCTCTTTTCTCTCCAGGTCGCTCACTAAAATTGCTTTAAAACACAAGCTTCTAAAAGGATCCAATGAGCCTCTTGCCTAATTCTGGCTGGCTATTTGATCGTTTTTTGTGAAAGAATTGGTAGAGTTCATTTCAATTGGTTGGTTTTAAGGCACAGATTCCAATTTTAATCACAGTCCACAAATTCTTCATACGTTGAAGGTGGAACTAATCCAGAGGTTAAATATTAAACAATTTTACTCATTCATAAACCGTACTTGGACACCTTGTGGTGTGCTTTGATGCATCCATGCATATTGTGGCAACCATTCGGGGGTGCTTAAACTCTTACTCATACAATTTGCTGCCTATTTACCCAAAGCTCTTCTTTGGGCCTTCTGTCCCGAGGCTATCAATCACCCAGCCAAGCTCCCATCCCAGAGAATACCCCTCTCTCATACCTTCCCCCTCAAAGCTCCGCAAGACTAGCAGCAGCAGGAATTTCGCGTCTGCGGAGTTTATCATTTTAAAAGAAGTGGAAATCTACTGATTTTACAGGTACGGATAAAAGAAAATACAGAGAAAATTTTCTCTAATGTGTAAGTTAATTAAAGACTCACTAGAGGGACCTGGAAATTCAGCCACGACACAGGAGTGAGCAGAAAACTCAGATATTTATTAAAAGACAGCTCAGACCGGGCACATGGATCATCAGCTGCAGCACTGGCTTGGCGATCAGGTGCTGGAGTGATCAGCTGAGGAACGAGCTGGAGGGCAGATGCTGCACTGACGCAGGACTCAGGAGGAAGTGCACGGGGAGGGGAAGCGCTGATGCAGGGTAGCGCACTAACTCCGTGAAGCAGCAGACGTACCAAATCCAGATCTACATACTTAGTCAGATGGGCCGAGGTCATGCACGATGGGGGCTGAGAGCAGAATCCGTGGGAGTGGGCGAGAGCGGTGTAACCAAAACAGGCGTGGGTCGAGATCCAGATGGGCGGTCAACAATAGTCCGACAAGGGCAAGGCAAAAGGAGCAAATCCGGGGAACAAGAGCGTGGTTGTAATGATGAGGGCGAGATAGGAGTGCTGGAAAACTACTTGCTGAAAGCGTTTGATAATCTGGCAGCGTGGTTGTGACTGAGAGAGGCTTAAGAAGGGAAACAATCAGGGAGCAACACAGGTGCAAAGAATAACGGAAATGAGGGACATGACATGGATTGGCTCAAAACAAAACCTACAGAGCACCATGTGAACATCACAAGTTCATCTTTGTTCTGCATGATGCATATTATTACTCTAATTGAAGCAAATCCTGAAATATTGCCTTTTGCCCTCAATTTTTTCACTCCCCTGGATTTTCCGTACCAGTGTAAAAAATGGCCAGTTGGTTTCTGCCACTCCTTTTCTTCTCATAGCCTCAGGCGGGCAAAGTCCTTACAGCCAATTAGCTCAGACAGCATCAGCCTCCAACATGAGCTGCGAGGAGGGCATGTAAAAAGATTTACAGCTTTAAGAGCCAAATCCACCCTCATGTCTTATCTCTTTCCCCCAGGGGTTCGACCACCGTACAGAGGAGAAAGGCTTTGTTGCTGAATAATGGTTGGTCTGGAGGCTCTCACTGGGGGGGGAAAGTGGAAAGATGCCTCTGTGTCCAACAGTGGGAAACTGGGCCATAAAGTTGAAAGTGGGTGCTCTTCCTTGTCACTCAGCGCAGACTGAATGGACTCAAGCAGCCCACAGTAACCTCACATTTTCCATGCAACTCCCTGTTTACATAGAAATGCATATTAAAGCTTTTTGTCAGCACTTTGGTTCTCCTTCCTACTAACTCCTCTGCAATTCTGTCTGATGAACTGAGCTCTAAACTGACATCTGGAACTTGTCCCACCTCTGTTCTTTCCCTTTCTTTGTTTTCAGGTACATACTGCCAAGTGTTTGTTTAGATTTCATTTCCGCTCCTTTGCAGCTCATCTCTCTGAGGTTCTTGTTCTGGCACACGTAACGGTTGGTGGGCAATAATTCATTTTTTGTTTACAAGCAGACTAGAGACACTGCAAATTAACCTTCAGCCACAACTACAGTCTGAAAAGACAAGCGGAGAGAGTGCTATGTTTTTCAGACAAAATTGGCTGGAAAAAAAGGGAGCAATTTGCAGGAATTTTAATCATACATAATTTGTTAAACCAACAAAAGGACATTTTAAACCCTTCTTTTCTTCTACTTATCCAAGTAGAAGTTTTAAAAACTTTCAGACAAGCTCCAGGAGGGTTAAATTTATTCTTTACTATGACCAGGAATGATAACAAGCAATACTTTCAATTCCTTTCAAACAGAGCCAGTTCTGTGGAGTAAGTAAATTAATTATTATGCAATTCTGCTAGATTCTCAGCTCCCTTCAATGCTCTAGTCATTTATTTACCCCATTGAGATGCACTTCATCCAGGCCAATGAGAGAACAGAAGGAGGTTTCTGCGCTATTTGTTTGTTGTTTCAAAAATAAATTGTTGGTTTTTGAAGTGATTGTTCATATTTTGTATGGAATCACACCTTCAAAATATCTATCTCCATTCACTGAACAGATTGTTCTTCGACAAAAGATCTTTTGTTCCTCCTCACAACTCCCAGACCTCTGCTGTCATAAAGGACGCGGCTATTGTGAAGAGCAGGGGGAAGTATCGAAACCACCATTGAAAGCTAATCAATGGTAATTTTCTGACAGTTGTTTGGAGAAATAAAGCAAACAATGTATGAACAATCTCAAACTAAAATGCTTACTTTTGAAGCACTGACCTCTTAAAGGTAACTTATCTGTGAATTAGCACTGTGAAAGTGGCTAACTTCTACTGCATTACTTTCCACCAGCAGCTAGCTGTGTTGTAGTGCTTACAACAGCGTATGTAAACATAAAGAGTAACAATAGACATGGTTTTACCTGTGTTAGTTTTTTCTTTTTATCTCTATTCTTCCCAGAAACACTGCAACAGTTTATTGCCAAGGTAGCCCGCCATCCTGCGTTCATGGGCTTTGCTGTTCCTTTTCAGCTTTTTATGTAATTTTTGCATAGATTCATCAATCGTAGAAATCCTTGTTTTGTTGAAGTGTGGATATCATTATTATACATGTGATATTAACAACCCAAACCATATAAACGAAGGAAATAGTTGAGGTGATTTCCGAGAGTCTGATTAAGCTACATTTGGAGGATTTCTAAAAAATTTAAAAGTCAGGAAATAAATTATGACAATAGTAGTTTTAAGCAAGTTTGGAGGAAGAAACCCCTCTTTAACTTTTGTATTTCTGTTTTTCAGAAATACTGCAGCATATACTGCTATTATAGTCACATAGCCCTCCTTTTAATACAGGACATCACAGTGTGGGATGACAGAGTTTATTGCTTTGCTGGAGTGTTCAGTCGCGGTGTGTCAGTGGAAATTTGCTTTGACCGCATCAGCCCACATGCAGCCCTGTGAGGGTCTCTTTTTGCCTGTCATTGCAGTTATAAGGTTGAGAAAATGTGGTCCTGAATATTCTCTATGATCATGTTTCTCTAAAGTGGAAAGTATGAATAGTACTGGAAACTGCTTTCTGGTCAGTGCGGATCAAGTACTGCAGTCGGTACAAAGTGTCTCATAACATCCAGGCAGAGTTTCCTTCTTGTTTATGTGAGAAAAAGGTCAGTACTGGCTTGAGCAGCTGGGATGGCAGCTGCACCTTCAACCACATAGAGAAACAGAAAAGCTCCCGGTTTTCACAAACTGATGTGAGGAGGAAACCCAACAGCAGAATCAATTAACTTCCTTATAAAAAGAGCTGGGTAGTAACTAGTTACATTTACTTAAGTAACTTTTTGGGGAGAAAAATAGGAATAGTTTTATTACACCACACGTTTTACTTTTACTTTATTATTATCATGAAGTATGACTATTCTTACTTGAGTAAGACCATTTATTTACCAGGTATTTGTATACTGCACCCACTGTGAGCAATTTCAATGAATGAAGAGCAAATATATTTTTACCAAAACTGAGAGACATGGGAGTGGCGGCATCGTGCTGCTCTATTCTTATGAAGGCAAAGAGAAACTGAGATGAGAGGACGGGTGGAGCCATACACAGAGCAATCCTGGATGAAAAGCCATTAACCCTCTCCAGGCAGAGGTTGCAGATTTGCAACAGCTAAATGCTGTTGAAATGCTGCTTAAATGTCTCTCTCAAAAAAAGTCTGAATTGTATATTACTACCCCGTATGATCATTTTCTCCAAATATCAGATTTTTCCTGCAACTACAACTTAATTTAAGCCTGAGAGGGTTAAAGGCTGCAAGACCTGTAACTGGGGTGGAGATTCACCTTACTGCAGAAAAACAGTAACCCTAAATTTACCTAAAGGCGGAGTAACAGTGGGATGTTGTGATGAAAACATATTCATCCATTAGAATGTCCAGACCTAAATCCAACTAAGACGCCCGGGACAGGACGTGAAATACGGACATGTCCCAGGAAATACGGACGTTTGGTCATCCTAGTTTATGACATAAAATCCAGATAAAATACATTACTTTGTAGTTGTATCATGGCACAATGTGAAAACGTTCAAGGCGTAAGAATACTTTTGCAATGCCCTGTAAATTTGCATGGTAGTCTCTATCTGCTAGGTCTGAGTCATATCAATGTACATTCATTTTGATTCTGATCTTAAACTTAGAAAAGTGTGACGAAGCTTGTTCAGATACACACAGGATGTGGGAGCAAGATTAGATGGATGCGAGTATTGATCTCTCTGTTTGACGGTACGTGTTGTTTGTCACGTACGTACAGGCATGAAGAAGAGTCAAGGACAGTTCAAACTTCCTCATCTTTGATAGAAAAGAATCAGCTAAAGCAGTGCATCAAATTTAAAAAGAAATATATATTTAAAAGAAATGTCTACTACTGCACTGCAGTGATAAAGTAATACAAAAAATGCTTCTTCTTCTATTATTAGAACTGAAAAAGGGACAGATACTGTAACACCAACTTCTTCTCATGCATATTCATGATTTCCAGTGAATCTCTAATTGTGGATAATTTATGACTAAGTTTCACACATGGGATTGCAGATCTCTGGCCTCTTTGGAGATACCATTTATCAGCCACACACTACTGACGACAGTGTTTAATCATACTAACTTCTCTGATTAATTATGCAGTCCAAATTAACTTGTGGGTTTTCATACACCTCTAATTAGAATGTATGGAACCCTTGAAATAAAGCCCTCTAAAAGATTGCACTGCGTCTGTTGTTGTAATTCATTGTTTCTTAGTTGTTGCATCATCTTCATGTCCAAAACAAACCAAAAAAAGTTTAAAGAAAAACACATTTTTATACATAATTCAAAACCAAATACTGTCTTAATTGTGTCAAATTAGTTGAGAGGAGTGACACGTCTCAACCACACTTCTGATCATTTGGCAAGCCTTCTGATCCATGCACTAAACTTCTGGGGCTCTCGTTTCATTCCCATCATTCTTATTCTCCCTCATCTTTTATCCTTACTCATCCTAATTATCTTTTCTGAAACCTTTTTTATCCCACCCAGTTCACTCAAGCTGTTTTACCACCTATTTTCAACCACTCTCTCACCTGTATTTCAATTTACAACCTCTTCTAATCCCAACCTGCATCCTCGTCCATTTTCTGTCCAGTTAATGTCTATCCCACTCTTTTCAATCCTCTCCTCCTCTTAATCCCTATCTCTGAACACTTTTCAATTTAATTTCCATCCCCATCTCTCTTAATCCATTTTCATCCCACTCATTCTCCCCACTGCTTCTGAGATTCAATTGTTCACTTCTCTGCCTCATTTATTTATTCATTTTTACAAACTTTTCATCCCACTCATCCCTTCAAAAGAGATTTTTTTGTCTCACTCATCTCTTCTTGTAGTGCTTTATTTGTCCCACTTATCTATCTTTATCACCTATTTTCCGATGTATTCTTCCTGTCTAGTCTTTATTACGCTTCTTTTTCCCTCCAGTCATTCTCATCTTTTTCTCCAACTCTTTTAATTCACAGTATCCTCTTCTTTCCCAAGGTACCTTTTCCTCCCGCTTCATAATTCTCCTCTTTCAACCGATTTTTCATGGTAATTTATATTTAAATACACTTTAGGATGTTTTACTATACAACAAGTATTCTAAAGAACCACAAAAAATAAAAACAAAAAATTGTCTGAAGCTGATCTATATGGTCAAACTCTTACATTCAAATTTGCTTTAACACTGACAATGCAAATCCTTTTACCTAGGATTTCAGGTTAAAGTGGGATGCTGAGATGGCCCCATTATGGATGAGGATTAGGGCTACTTTTTTTAGTGGCCCTAATCCTTTTCCGTACTCCTTTAGTATTAAAAAAAAACAACCAAAAAAACACTTTTTATATCATGGTTGAGAGTCACGAGACTCTCCAGATGAAGATGATTCTCTTTCCTCTTTGATCATACTTGTGAACTCCATTTCTGTGTAGGGGTCTTTATAAAAAAATTCTTTAATAATAATGCAATAATTTTATCTTTAAAAAAGATGTACAGGATTTTAAAACTTTAAACCAAGCTACTTTATATCAACCGCTTCCTGATAGAAAACCTTAAAGTTCGATTCTATAAAAGAAGTTGCAAACGTCCTCAGCCTATTGTTTTGTGTTTGAATCTTTTTATTTGTTTTTAGTTCTTCAGGCATTTGGAGATATGAGATTGTTTTTCATCCTCAGATTTGAGCCTATCAGCCTCACTGGGCTGTTTGAGACGAAACAATCTGTTATAAAGCCCCCCCTCCAATATGGTTGCACCTGACACATTTCTGCAGGGCACAGAAGCAGGTAGCTATTACTGCTGGAGGCAGATGCTCAGAGGGGGACCGCCAGCACACACATTCAATTTTTTTAAAAATATTTTTTGCAAGCGAGGTCAGACAGAGGCATGAAGGACTGCAATGCTTTACAAAGCACCACATAGCTTTACAGCGGCTGCCTTCACCATCAACCTTGAAAATAAATTGATATTTTCAAACAGCCCCAGAGGCAATCAGTGGCTTTTAAACTCAAACTTCTCCTGGCACAGCTTCATCTATAAGACCCTTAATTGTGACCAAAGCAGACGACAACCAGTCCCTTTTAGACATATTTCACAAACAGCTTAATTGTAAGTGTATTGCTCTGTTGGTGTTAAAAAGTGATACATTTGTATTCATCCTAGAGTTTCGCTTAACACAAGCATGGCGTTTATTCACTATAAAACACTGGTGCCTTTCAATAATTTAGAATATCTTCAAAAAGTAATTTTATTTCCATAATTTAGTTCAAGAACTTTAACTTTGTCTATCAAATGCATTTAAAGCACATAGAGTGATGCAGATAAAATGTGTATTTCTTTCAATTGTGATAGTTATGAGGTATACCTAAAACCATGACACCCAGTTTCTCTGAAAAACTAAAATATTACATGAGGCAATAAAAAATATATATTTTTAATGGAGAAATATCAGCCTACAAAAGTTACTTTTATGGACTGTACTGTAAAAACAGTCACTAGTTGGAGGGCGTTTTGCAGAGTGACGGCAGCAAACAATGACTTAACCTAGGCAGTACCCCAATGGTTTAGCAGAGGTGGGAAGAGGCGGGCGCAGTTATGTGTTACCGTGTGTTGATCTTTCACAATAACATCCTAACATAGCCGTAATCTCTTTGGACTGCAGTCCAAGTATTTTAAGTCTTTAAATCAGAACTTGAACAAATGCAAAATATTAACAAGACTGTAAAAGTGCTCAGACATGCTCATCACAAAATTAAGATGAGTAATATACAAGCTGGAAAGTACCAGATAGTAGCAGCTGCCAGAGTTCCAGGAAGTTAAACCATGCTTAGCAACAAACTCATCAGCTCGAAGTTCAGGAATCCAAACATTTCACCAAAGGTTCAAGACCAACATACAGGAAAAAGTCTGTAATCAATGGAATGTATGATTCATTCAAGCATGAGGTCAGTACTTACTCTTTCTTAGCAAAATATCTCCATGAGTCTATCAGACATTTTTCCCAACCTCATTTATCAACATCCACATGCTAAATGTGGATGTTGTATTTCTTATCTCAGATGACCATCTTGCTGGATTATTTGGAACATTTTAATCTCTGGCTATTAGGCTAAATAAAAAAAGACAACAACAAAAAAAAAAAACAAACAAACAAGAAAACGTCTTTCACTCGAGAAAAGAGAAGTGGAAATATGAGGTAGGGTGACCTACTGCTTTCTTGTTTTATTTTTTGTTATGTAAATAAATAGGGTAGTAAATTTAAATAGAAATCTTTTTGTTTTTGATACTCTTTAATAAGGCTGGATTAACTGAGGCCTTACTGACGTTTAAATTTTTGTAAACAAGTGTGGAGGGTTAAAATGTACAGTAGAGTCAAAGAAAAACTGTAATAAAAAGGACTTTCCCTCTAAATGTAGTGTTTCCTTATAAGTTATTTGTTTCCAAAATTAAGCACAATCGCTAACATCATGAAAATGGTTCACTGCTACAATACAAAGTCTTAGGAGTTGAAACTCATGGAAAGCATGTTAGAAATTTCTACATACATTGAGCTTTTAGTCCATACTATTTAAGAAAGAAACAACACAAGCACTGTCCTGTATGTTAATAGGTCCGAATAATACAGGAATTACTAGTCATTTATTGTTAATGTCAATATTTGGTCAATGCAAGAGGTATTCAGGATCATTCAAATTTACTGAACATGAGGCACTAAAGAAACAATGGATGAAACAATACATAGGAACATTGCTGGCTGGTTAAATGGACAAAATGATGGATTTGGCAAGGTGCTGTCAAAACTGAAGAGTATTTAAGTTGTGACAGTGATTACTGGGCGAGGAACAGCTGACTCTCTCTTACACACACACACACACACACCCACACCTGTGCAAAAAAACCCCAATAATTGCAACAAAAAAAAAGCAAACATCACTTATTGTTTGGAAGACAATTTTAAGAATGAAAAACTTCAATGGAGAAAAAGAAGAAAGCCAGAGACTCATGTGAACTTCTGGCAAAGATTTTCTAAATTCTTTTCATATCATCTTACTTTTCAGTATGTCTACGTGCCTTTTAATGTAAAATGAGGCTGAGGATGGCTGCAGCTTTGGAGCATAATTGTCTGCAGATGTCGCACAAAGTGCAGACAGAGTGATTTAAATATATGCCCTGGATGAGTTGATTAAGAGATGACCTACAATTACACACTCACCTCCTGATGAAGCTGTTCTCTTTTGATCTGATTCATTTCAGTCCTTTTGTGTGATCCAGCACACTAAACTTCATATTGTGAAGAGATTAAATTCCTTAAAACCCATAAAACCGCTTCCCTTTGTTGTTTATTTCAGTAAATATAAGGATATTGGGCATACTTGAAATTATTGGTTTTGTAGACGTATGAACTGCCACGACCACATCAATATCGCAACGATAAACTTGGTGAGTGCACACTCGGCAGAAAAAGCTGAGAAGCATATCTGAAACCCACTACGAGACCACATATTTCCTAACCAAGAGGTAATTTTTTGTGACTCACCTTGATGCTGGCCACATGCTGTACAGTCACTGTATTTAAGCAATAATTTGTGTACTTCTGATTCGTCCAAATGGCTCAAAATGAATCGCTTCCCTTCCATCTGCTGGACCTCGTATCTGAAGAGTTCATGCACTCGATCATTTTGGCATTTTAATATTTCATTGGGATTTTCATCAAGTTATCTGCTTTACACAAGTAAGCAGATGACTGCGCAAGATGACACACATAAAGATCACATTGAACACATCATCCTCAGTGTGAAACATGCTGGGGTCAGCATCATGCTGTGTGGATGCTTTTCTACAGCAGGCACAGGGAAGCTTGGGAGGGTATGGAAGGATTAATGGAATTTAATAAGTAGTAATCCTAGAGGAAACCCAGTTATAAAGCTTTGAGACTGTGGTGGAGGTTCATTTTCCATCTGGACAACAACCTTTTAAATATAGCAAGGGCTTCAGTAGAAAGGTATAGATTAAAGTATATTGCGATAGAATGGTCCAGTCAGAGTTTGGGCCCAAATTGAACTGAAAATCTGAGGCTTGATGACTGGAGTTCACAGATGGTATTCAGTCAACCTGACTAAACCTGAGCTGTTTTCCAAAGAAGAACTGTCATCTGTAGATGTGCAAAACTATTAAAGGCATACCCCAAAAGACTTGTAGCTGTAATTGCTGCAAAATGTGGTTGGGGCGGGATAAATATAAATGTTCTCCCCACCTTTGAAAATCATTTTTAAATTTTTATTCACTGTTACATAAAATCACGTGGGTCATCTTTTTCATCCGCAAACCGAGACAATAACAACATTTTTTTCAGAGGCGTTTTCTTCAAATTCCATGTGCCATCAAGTTTGTTTTTGTGTGCTTAGAGAATGCTTAACAAAGCCAGACTGCTAAAGTAAAACCACTGACAGTAAAACCATGTATAAAAGAGCAAGTAAAAAGAAAAACATGTTTAAAAAAAAGAAGTTTTTTTTTTTTTTTTTTACCCTAACTTGCTGACATTAAAGCAAACAAATCATTTTCTGTTTTAGGTCTGGTAGGGTTATCAAAAAATAATCCTAATCCCCTTCATCCACTTCATATACCTGTCTGTCCTTGCAGTGGGGCTGGTGCCTAAGAGCCTGGCAGGTGAAAGCAACTGTGTGGCCTTTGGTGATGGGAGCATTCACTGGAGACGTGGCTCCAATAAATACCTGAACATCAAGTGCAGAAGAGGTGCAGAACAGCTATGTTAATATTCAGATCTTGAGCTCCAGTTGGGCTTCAAGTTCAGCAGGGTAGCTGCAGAAGGACCTGTAGACATTCCCACACTGTTGGGCTAGGGTTCAAAATCTGATACTAAAACCAAGACGGCAGTGTATGTCCTTTTAGAAAATTGTATGCTTAAAACGGTGTATTTTATTGTGTATTTTTTTTTAAATTATTATTTCCGCTGGCTGTGATTGCTATAGTCGGTCGTGGGGGATGTCCTCTCCTGTCCCTCAGCACCAGCAAACAGAAACAGAAAGAGAGAGAGAGAGAGATAGAGAGAGAGAGAGAGAGAGAGAGAGAGAGAGAGAGAGAGAGAGAGAGAGAGAGAGAGAGAGAGAGAGAGAGAGAGAGGTCCTTCCGCCGCTCATACCGAGCGCTCCGGAGACAGAGACAGTCACATATCAGAGTCCACAACTTGTTCTTCTGTGGCACCCATCAGAAGGGAAGGGAAATAATAATGGCACCGATTTATAAAGGTTATTAAATACGCGGGCAGCGATCGGCATGGAAATACACGATCAGGCGATGAGAAGTTGTTTCATCCGGCTGACCGTATGAGCGCTGCTGCCGGCTTCCAGCAAGAAAACTCCTGGTAGGTTTAATTCCTCGTATTGTTAGTATTGTATCACCGCTTTGCCTTTTATTTTTCAAAAGCCAAAATCTTTGCATTTTGCTCTTCGCCCCCCCTGGTTGCATGCGTCTGTGAAGGGAGCCGGTGCAGAGATGGAAAAGTTTTTTGGGGGACTGATTTAACTCTCAGTATGTGTCTCTGTTTGTTCCTACAAGCGGAGACATCACCTAATATAACGGAGTCCTTTCAGCGATCAGGCGCCCACTGCCTGCGCACAGAATGAATGGCTCACTATGTATTCTAATCAAACTTGTCTCGTTTTGCTGCGATTTAAAGTGGAATACTGTTATTGTGTAAAAAAAAGAAAAAAAAAAAGACAATTTAAATCTGATCAATCAATTATGCTGGAACTGTCCAGAATAAATTATTCAGAGGCGATTTATAACATATATATAGATATATATATGAGAGAAACAAAAGGATTTTCTGCTGACCATTGGAAACCTGAAGAGGCACGGAGTGGTCCTCTGTTGCCTTTGTCCGAGCAAAGACTCCGACCAGACCACATACTGCTAGAAACACATGTGAGGATGTCTGGAAGCACTTCCATCTGATTTTAAAGCTACCAACAAGACTTCCCTATAAAATAAATGTAACGCACCCTACTTACAGCTTGTCACATGTAGAACCTACCATGATCATTTTTTTTTACTTCTGCTATTTGCTGAAAATTGCTACTTTATCAAAATAAAAATCTCCTCTGAAGAAAATAAGCCTTCACAAACAAATTACATAAGGCAAAACCGGATTTATTGGCTAAATTTGTGTTAAAAAGGGAACTTTACTCTGTTTCCTCTTTGCTTCCTGTTTACAGATGTGTTAAATATATTTTGATGGGAAGTAAAATAGATTTTTTTTTTTCAAAGAAATTTTTATGTATCAAAAAACGCACAAGAAAGTTGTGTGGATTTTAGGAAATTTACTAAGAAAAAGCAGCTTGTGAGAAGGATCAGAGCAGACTTGAATGAGGACATTTTATCATCAAAGATCTCCAGCAATCATTTAATCTTCAGTTGGTTGTAAAAATATTTTTGGTTTTCAGCACAGAGGTCCATACTTTCCTCCCCTCAGTGACGTGGGCCAGCTCTTCTGGGGGAATCCCAAAGAGTTCCCAGGCCAGGGGAACTCCACAGCCTGTCCACAGTGTCTCTGGTCTCACTTTGGGTCTCGTCCTGGTGGGACACACCCAGCGCACCTCACCGGGAATGTGTCTAGGAAGCATCCTAACCACATGCCTGGCCCAACTTAACCGTAATTTTTGGAAATATTTCATATATTTCATTCTATCTGTATGAAATCATCAAATTTTGGTAAAATACAGTACACACCATTATTAAATTTTTCTGTGTTTACTGTGACATATGTCCTTTGCAATTGAAATGAAAACCAAACCTGGCTGCATAAGTGTTACACCTTTAAACTGACACTTTGATTCAGTTTCAGCATTCATTTTTTTTGAGTTCACAACTAAAATCAATTAAAGTGAATCTGATTAACCTGAAGGGAAATTCAGCATGATGATTTTCCTGACATTTGCTCTGCATCTTGTAGCTAAAAGCATAGTTTGCATAGATACTACAAATGAACAAAAGGATTTCATTACATCATGTTTAGACTCCAGACTAACAGAAAATGAAGTATAATGAAGTATATATACACGCTAATAAAATAGTTTTAGCAACTTTGGTCAATAGAGATGAAAAAATATAATCTAAATTGAAATCATTCAAATACTTTTATTTTTTCTGGATTTTTTTAGCTATATATGGCAATGAGGAGCGATCTATGTTCTAGTGGTTGCATAATTTTCAAGCTAATATATTTGACTCCAATCTCAGTGCCTACAAGAGTTTTAATTTGCTGCACTTGAGCTTTCAATTAATCACCCGTGTGTCACCATTTTTTTTTTGCTGAGTGTGGTTTCAAACATAAAGGCAAAAGTGAAACGAGCACAGCAGAATTGGGTGGGAATAACTGGAATGCTGAAGCACATTGTAACTTCTGCATAAATATACAGACAGCAGCTTTAACAGCAACATATTTTTTATTTTTAGTTTATACTAGGGTTGTCACTGAATTTGAATTCATTACCATACATTATAACATACCAATAGTGACAGTTTGCCTGTGGTCATTTCAACTTAAGTGCTTCTTGTTTTTTTAATAAATTTTCAGGAATTTTTAACAGTGGCCGGCAATATTAATCATTGCACACTAGTTTTGTCCGTCTGAAACTGACAGGAAGTAAAAGACAGGCGCCGAAACGTATAGATAATTAAGAAACATGAAGCCTCCATGCAGGCAGTAATGTACCTGTGCACCTCACTCAGCATTCAGCCAACACGTCAACAGAAGTTTTATGAAAAAAAATGTAATGTCTCTCCTATATTTTATTGTGATTTTATTTGATAAACCCAACACACATTAGCACAAAACTATGAAGTGAAAGTAAAATAATTCAGGGTTTTTCATCATTTTTTACAAATAAAATTTAAAAGGGGTAAAATTGTGCTTAGTGTCCATGAAACAATACCTTGGGAAACAACCATTCACTGCAGTTACTCCATAAGTTTACTGCGGTGAATGTCTACACATTTTCACAAAGACCAGATTTGTGGAGTAAGTGATGAGTAGTTGTGTCAACAGATTCTTCCACCTGAGCTACACCCCTCTGCTTGCTCCCTCAGAGCTTTCAAGAACCTCTTGCATGCTTTTCTGATTAAAATCTGAAAAGCAATAAAGAAGACATTCGTTATTGCATGGGTGGATGGCATTTCTTGCTAGGTTTGCAGTTGTGCTTCATTGTTTTCATTTTCATAAGATGGACTGAACTGGTCAAACTGCACATATCCCTCTGATTAAAATTTGATCCAAATCAATTCAAGTCAGGCCAGCATTTATAGGCCACATCGCCTGTTGCATAATAATGCTCTTTTACGTGATGCAACAAGAGATTTGCTTGCGCGCGCGACGTCGTCGGTGTGTGCAACTTCCTGCAAGTTGATAAAGACTGTGTGGGGAGCTGAGACACACAGTTGGCATTCTAAATGTGAAGGGGATTTTCTTCCTCGTTGAAATGTATTATTATACAAAGAGTGGGATGGGTGATTAGGATGATTTAGACTGGGTGTAGAGTGCGTGGTCTCCAGCTGGCACAGCTCGGGTTCTGCTCCCGTTCGTTTCATCTCTCCCACGAGCTGATTTCTGTGGCGCGCATGAGTATGTTTGATGAATTTTTCTGCCAATACAAAAGCAGAGCTGCAGAACCTTTTGCTCAGCGTTGATTTAAATGTAGTATTCTTCATAAGCAGTTGATGAAGCATTCAGAGGCAGCACACAGAGCATTGCGCACCTCCTGTGTCAGTTTTGAGTTTTCAGTCACATATAAATCTGATGTTTTAGGGGTAAACCCGCTGTTTGGTAGGAATGACTGAAACACAGACACAATGAATGTCTTCGTTATTAAAATATTCACAAGAGATGTCTCATGGGAAGGATATTTAGTTAAAAAAAAGAAAAAAAGGAAAAAGCTGTGGGGATATACAGAGTTCCTGTGGAGTCAAAAAAAAATACGGAATTTGATTTACATAACTTCCAGACTTGGGGTGACTGTGGCGACAGTGGTAGCAGATCATCCTGCAACCAGTGGGTTTCCAATTTGTGGCACCAGTGCATTGCAGCTCCTGTCAGACAGTGTAGTAGCTTTCCACCATCAGAGTGTGGGAATGGGTGAATGACTGAATGTAGTGTAAAGCGTTTTGGAGTCCTCTGGACTGGATCAGTGCTATAGAAGTGTAGGCCATTTACCATGACTAGAATGGATGGCAAAGCTACATTTCTATTTTTTTGCCCCATAAACTATTATGAAAAGTAAGGAATTCACCCATCTGTCCATCATGAGCTTGTGTATTTTTACTCTAAAAACTGGTTACAAATAATGGAAACATTTGGGAAAATATGAAAACTGTGTTGCACCTCACGATTTAGGAGAATTTAATCATATTTTTAAAAAACTTTCTTTGACGTTGTTTTATCAGTAAAGCTTAAAATAATCTTTTAACATTGTTCTTTTAAGTATGTTAAAAGAGCAATACCCTTATCAGGTTAGACCACAGCAGGGATTATATGTTTCTTTGACTTTGAACTAACATAGAGCTGCAGACTCAATTTGTACAAGTTTAGAGGGAGGACTAAATAGTTTTCTTAGCAAAACATGCTAATTGAACTACTAGCAGCTGGTACAATAATAGACAACTTGCACTTGAATTACCGTGCCATCCTGCATTTAATGTCACATAGATTTAACACACTGCTGTTCTTGTTTACGCTTATGCTTTAATGTGCTTTAATTTTCCTCCAGGAGCCTGCCATAAATCTAGAAATAGAAGCCTCGTTGGTTTGCTGATTTATCAAAATCAGCTACAGATTAGAAGCTGTAATAAACACTGTGCTTTGTGACCTCACTGGTGCTGCCAGGCTCTGTTTACCCCACATTTCTTTGTCTTTTGTGAGATAACAGGCCTGTCTGGGAAATTTAACATCATTCCAGGCGACCAAGATTCTGAGTCTCCAAAAATCTGCAACCAGAGACTTCCAGGTTCTAGCCCTGGTTTGATAACTCTGGCACCTCTTTTATTTATTTTTCTTCGGCATATCTTTTTTCTATCCTGAGATCTTGAAGTGGCACGCTGTGTTTCTTAAATGGAGCATCTGACCTCACCAGTAGGAGTAATTTTATTTCTGTCTCTGCTCCACCATGCCTAGAATCTGTGATGCATGTGGTGGTGCTCAACAGGTCGTGCATGACTGTCCCCTCATCTTCAAACCACATGGACACATTTCCTTAGATTTCTAACATGCTCTGCCTGGTCAAACTGCAGTGATGTGTTTCTACAATGTTGAGCTGCTCCACTGTGATCAGGTTACAGGTAGAGATTGGAGAAGGATTAGAGAAGTACTGTACTTTCATATTGTTGTTTTTTTTATATTATCAACAATCGTATATATGGACTGGGCTAGGTAACTGCAGTAGGAATAGTTGTAGCACTCATCAAAATTACACTGGACTGTTAACTTCTCAAGGGAGTTGATTGAACTGGTCTTAATTTAGGTAGATCACAGTTTAGGGGTTTGATTATATGAAGATGTTCATAAACTAATGGAGCACATATACATCTCAAGTAGCTGAGTTATTACTTGCATGTTATCTGGTCAAAAGAAATATTCTCCTGAGACAGCACCGCTGGAAACCAGACTCTTTGAAAAAAAAAAAAAAAAAGTAATCAGTTGGTCAAAACTTTCATTCAGCTCCAAAAGTAGATATTTGCAAATTTAGAATAGTAGCTATATTCTTGTAGCTATATTTCCTTAATGAAAAAGGTCTATGCATATAACTTAATTTATATGAAATGTTTTCTTGCCTTTCCAAAGTTGAAGAGTGGGTGAGAGAAATAGCCCAAATTGTAATGTCAGAAACTAGAGAACAATATAATTGACCATCAGAGGCCATCCAACCCTGATTGGTGACTGACAGGCCACGTACCAAATAAAGTCAATTATTTTTTCCAATTAATTAACATCCAATAATTTTCAGGCAGTGACTGCATCAACTGACAGTAATTCTTGCGTTTTTGAGTTTTCGATTGGGAATAATCTTGCAAATAAAACCAAAATTTGAAATAGCTCACAGTCGTATGCATTCTTTGGTCTGACGGTCTGTTTGACACGTTGCGGGGTGGATGATTGCAAGCACAAGCAGCCACAGAACGCTGCTAAAAATGCCAGGATGTTACACGGTTTACTGTGGTTTGCACATCAAGCTGCTAACTTTAGCTTACGCTCAGTTACAGTGGAGAGGGAAAACTACTTTTTTGCTGAACCAGTTATGCCTTGCTAAGTTTACCACAACCACAAAGCACAGAAAAACAACAAATGACAAAAATCTCTTCCTACAGGCCAGCATTTATAGTGAGTAAATTCAAGAGAAAGCCACAAAGCAAAGGTTGTGGTCTGTATTTAAGAAGGCTTTGAAAATCGATGCCACTATGTCAAACAGCCACTGCTCTATTTGATTGTAAGTGGTTAACACTGAGACAAAGGCCATCATTTGTAAATGTCAACCATCTTTATAGCACCTTGCAAAAGTTTTCGGGCCAACTGAACTTTCCACATTTTGTAACAACTGTTATCGTGAATGTATGTAACAAACAAACAGGAAGTAGCAGTGCATAATTATGAAGTGGAATAAAATTGTGCAAGGCTGTCAAAGTCTTCGCGAATACAAATATGCAAAGCACAGAGCGGATTCATATTCTGCAACCTTAAATCAAAACTTTTTTACGCTGCAATTAGAGCTGTAGGTTTTGGGGATTTGTCTCTAAAACATTTGCACACCTACAGACTGAAAAATTATGAAAGAGTCAAAGGGGCTGAATCCTTTTGTGAGGCATTGTTGGATTTTTTTCATTGACCTGTTTTGCAGTCTAAAATGATGCATGTTAGTGTAATTGGTGATGCTAAATTGACTGCTTGTTTGTCTTGTGTGTCCTTGTGATGGATTGGCCATCTGCCCAAGCTCTATCATGCCTTTTGTCCTTTGGCAGCTAGCAGAGGCTCCTGTCCCCTCACAACCTTGAGGAGGACAAAGTGGGTTTAAATGGATGAATGACAGCCACACTGTCAAACAGGAATGTGGGCTTTTTCATTTGTGAAAAGGAATTATTGGATGTTTTGGAAACATTCTTTATAAGGAGAAGCAGTTTGGAGACATGGCATGAGGCTTTCAAAAGTCAGGAAGAAAAATTTTAATTATTTTCCAAAGCCTTTACAGACTTGATAGTTCAATAAGAACAAAATTTGGACAGAACAATTAAGAATTTTTTTTTATTTGCGCTCGATCCATTGATTTCAATTAAAGTGAAGAGTTTGTGTTCTTAATGCACTATAACAGATTGCATACATCAATGGCATTCCAGCTCTTAGTCATGTTTGCTTCTGTGTCTGTAAGCTCTTAGAGATCTCTTAAAGATGCCATCTATAGCTTCCCACCTGTCATCAGTCGTTGTTTTACTGCATACATTTTCCTGCTTTTTTTTTTTTTTTTTTTAGCTAAGTGACAGCAGGCTCTGGTTTTAGACCGAATGAAAGCTGGAGACAATATCTGACTGCTCTCGGTTTCTGCATGACGAGTAGGAGTTGGACTTTGAAGGAAGTGATGCGTGCCGAGCATCCAGTGATGGATGGATCCTCCAGTGAAGTTAACATTATTTATGTCTGGTGAGAGTGCTGGATCACTGCTCGGGATTTATGTTGCTGTGGATGAGCGACCACTCTAGAACGTGTTGTCTGTACAAAGTAACAGACTGGGCTGTTTGTCACTGAGACTGATGAGCTTCCAGTGATTAAGCTACCACACTGACAAACATTCATCAGCTTTATCGGGTGAGTGACTTGCTTCCAGTTTTTTATTAAGGTGGCAACTTGCATATTTATCCATTTTTGTCCCTGTTAAAGCAGTTGAAATGAATTTTCCAACTCAGATTTTTACTGAAGCCTTGGTTTCGTGTATTGAAAATGCAAAGCATTCATTATCTATAACCACAGATTGATTCCAGCATAGAGAATAAATTCTGGTGAAGATGAGTGGCATTTTAAAGCCAAGTAAGCAAGAATTATATCTTACAACGTAACAACATAACCTGGAACATTTTAGAGAAAACTAGAAAAATCAGTAAAACAATATTATGGAATTTGCATGCACTGCTTGGCCTTTGAGGTGCTGAGTAAGAGGGGTAAATCTCACACTCCACAGTGCCAAGGTTTGGGGTCATTGCTTATGCTAATGATGCATGCAAAACCAAACTGTTTTTTCTTCTCTTACCATCTGTGCTCAGTTGTGCCTCATGTATGCAACTTGGCATCTTAGCACAGGCCCCGTCTGTTTGTAGTTTGATTTATAGCGTTGAACATTTGGATTGGCTGAGATTTTCACAGTAAGGATATAGCCATATAAAAATCTTGTTTCATGCTGATTGTGAAAATTCATCCCCACTGTCAATACTGACACGGTGTTGTTTAAAAAAAAAAAGCATATTATAAACTTTAGTTAATTTATTGAGATTTGAGTCAGTTGCAAAAACTGGATTTACAGTTTTTTGAAGGGAGCTGGATTTTGGGGAGGTGTTCAAAACATTGGCTCATTCTTATACGTATCGCTTTTACGAAGCCAGTCTGGGCTAACTGGGAGAAATTATAGCGTAAGATCTTTTTAATTTGAATCATTCAAATTTCATAATTTCACCAATTTCATCTTTAAGTAAGACATTTGGCTTTGTTTGATCTAAAATATTGATAAGAATTTAATTTTACACATGTGGACTATTTTTCTGGCTAAACATTTACAATAGTGTCTCGATTCTGTGGTGAATTAGGTGTTTTGGTAACCATTTACATTACAATCAAGATGTTGCCGGGTTGTCCCTTCAGTCAAAGGACACATTGAGGCATGCCCCACTATGGCTGCTCACTAGCCACTCATGTAAAGCTAACATGAACATCTCAGATGTCAGTTTTATTTACATGTCAAATAAATACAACTCAGATAATGGCAATGATATTTACATATCAAATAAGTACTGTGTACACTGCTGTGCTCTTCCCCTTGTGTTTCAGTAAAATCTGGCCACAGTGTCTCAGCCAGATTGAAGTATAAACATTGACTAGGCCACTTCAAAACCTTCATAAAAGATGTTTGGACTCTGTGTGAATCATTGTAAGCTTGTTTACATTTCTCTTTTTTCTTACAATGACGTCACTTATATATGCCTACTTATTTACAATGAGTAGGAACATATACAACATATGCACTTGAGTAAGCACTTTGTTGTTGTTTTGAAGATATGTAAAAAAATAATTCTAAGTAAATCAATATCAAAATGTCGTAATATTTTTTTCTGGTATGACTTTTAATTTTTTTGTCTCAGCGATAAACCAGAACTGACCAATGATTAAAAAAAAAACAACAACAAAAAACCTGTAATGTAAATCAGCACTAAAACTAAATGACAGTTCATGTGTCTGTGTTTAGAAGATTTCAAAAGAGGAGAGGTGGCTCACCCATAAATGGCTATGTTTATGTGTGGTTTTTCTGCATCTCCTTTCCACATGTCACGCTAATGGGCCATAGCACCAATCTGCGGGAGCCTAAACAATCCACAACTCCACAGAGATTTGTGTTCATATTCCAATTACCTCTAGCTTCTCTTTTTAAATAAGCAATCATTCACAAGCACATTTGTTTATTGCAGCTATATGTGCTTTTTTGCGTAACCCACAAACCTCACAGAATGACAGCTTACTGTTCTCCCGCCTGACCGGGTCAGTCGTTTTTTATTTTTTGTTTTTTTTATCACCGTACAAGTCGTGCAGCTTCACATGTTTCTGGGAGTGTAAACAGCAGTCGGCCTGAAACAGTTGTTTACTTGGCTGCATGAGCGACTAAGATCAGAGGTCAGCATTTCCTTCTGTTTCAAGCAAATGTCCAGCTCAGGTGTCACATGCATACTGGAGAGCTGTTTACATTTTTTCAGGCAGCAAGCAGACCCATGAAAAGGCCTGGCTGGGGTCACAACGAATTTGTAAGAATGTTATTTCCAATCCCGGGTCTATCACTTTGTGGGATTATCCCTTTCTGGTTAATTTGAAGCCGGAGTTTCATATCTGTTCAGGCAGCTGCTACCAATATGAGCCACTGGCCTAGCAGTGAAATTGTTACGCTTTGTGAGATGGATGTGTTATTGTGGAAAATCTCTCAACCTTCCTGCGTTTATCAGGATTTGGCCAAGCAGGTAGTTTTTATGTCCTGTAATCCACTTGCTAGAGGGAACAGAAGAGGACAAATTTATTATTTTGATTTACCTGCAACTTAAATTAGAATGTAAGTAATCCACCTGCTAGAGGTGGAACATATAGGCAACCTTGGAAATTAGAAATGTGAGCTAAAAAAACCCCCCAAAAAACATTTTTGCTCACCTTTAATTTTCAGAATTAACCAATCTGCCTGTCTGTTCAGCCTGGGGAATTTGTCTAAAGCTTCATTATCGGGAAGACTTGTATAATGCACCAGAAGGAAGATAAAGCTCAAAATCCTATGAATTGCGAATCCGAAGGCCAAGTTAATATTATGGATCCGCTGGGAAGCCCTCTGTGTAGCCTTCCTAAAACTGTATTCATCAGACCTGCTCCCGGGTGGAGAAAAAGGAAGACAGCAGACACGGTTATGGCCTACGTTTGTCTAATTCACACATTTTCTTGGCAGGCCGGAGCTAATGCTTGGTCTATGCACATTTTCCTATCTGGCAGGAGGCTCAGCTCGGTTGGACAAGAGTGTTGACAAGGTGTGAAAGTCTACTGCATAGGATTTAGACACAGGAGGATTTAGAGATGAAACAAGAAACAGGTCTGCACTTACCACCACCTTTAATTGTTCTTTTCATAACCATAAAAAAGGAGAGGTGTAGTTTTAAAAAGCCACTTTTAGGTCACTGTGCTAAAATGGGGGTAGGGGGAAGACGCTTCATGGATCGTTGTAAAAACCTTACAAATGCATAATTTGATTAAGAAAACGTTTTTGTGTAATGCATAAATTTTCTTTGGAGATGTGGATTCTCTTAAATCGAAAGACGCTATCGCAGTCAGACTACGTTTATAACTGTGGCCACCATCAAAGCAGTACTAAAACGCTAGCCCTCTTTTACAGAATTCTCCTTCTGTTTAAAATATGTCCTCTGACAAAATTTTCACATTGATAAATCAAGGTTAACATCTGTGCTGTTGTTTAGGTACTGCCTGTATGATGGCGATAAAACTTATATGTTACAGATTACATTATGCTACAGCTTCATTCCTCTGACCATCAGTGCTGGAGCTGCAAATTTGCCTGAACATTCCCACTCAGTAACAGTAGCACTGGAGTGGAAAAAAAGCATCTTTATATATATTATATTATAAATATGTTAGTTTTGAAGGTTAGGCTATGAACCTTTATTGCAAGGAGAGAAATATATAGCATACCTACAGAGACTACCTTCACCTGTGCCTTCATACACACAGATACACACTGCATTTGTTGAGCTCTCACCTTGAAGTAAAAATGTTGTGGCACTTTTCTGGATACAATATAAAATTTTTGCCCCCTGAAAAAACAGGGTACATCTTTTGTGTGGCGTAAAGAAGAATAACAAAACAAGTAAAAGTAAAGTTTGTTGATTTTCATTTTTCTTCCTCCTCCGCCTCCTCATCTTCTTCTCTTATTAAGCCAAGTGTGTGCTGGCTGATTTGAGCTGAAAATGGCAATCGCCAGAAAAAAGCAATGCAAGAGAGTTTTAAAATGGCCAATCTGGAATCACTTCTGTTTGCTTTATAAAATCATTACAACTCTGATTTACAGTGAGGGTTCTATCATACAACCCAGTATTGTTAACTTTGCTACTATTATAATAATGACTGCTCACAGGAACAATGCTGTGGAAAAAAACATGTTTAACACTGTTTTAATGTCTTTGTATATTACAGTTTTTGAAAACAAATCAGACTTGGTCAACAACAATTTTGGTCGCTCAAAGCTTTACAAAAAATTTTAAACTGGCTATAAAACTCTGATCAGTGCATTTTTATTTTTTTCCTGCTTTTCTTATCATTCAGTTTATTCTTACAGAACGCAATGTCTTCTGTGCTAGGCTTTTCACACTGTAGCCTATTACCAAAATCAATAATTTAAATGGTGGCCATTGTTTTTCCGCACTTTTTAACGACACCGTCATAAGCACTTATCCACCTCAGGAGGAGACCGCTGGTGAAATTAAGACAATGAATAAAATATAAGAAGGAGAAAAGTGCTGAACTGGGACTCTGCCTGCGATCTCAGCTAAGCAGCAGTAATAAATTGAGGAATTGAGGAGCTAAGGCCACCTTACTCACCACCCCTCTGTGTTATAATTTGACCCCTTAGATTTGGTTAAGCTAAGGGCAGATCTGGTCTCCACATGTATGGGTTTTGCTGGTGTCCTTTACTTTTTGGGGGTTATAGTCTAATATCTTTTGTCAATCTAATATCAATTGCACGTGTTATCTGGATCAGAGTGATAGATAACTTTCGCTACAGTAATTTCTTGGTGACAATGAATTTTTATTGCCTGTTTTTTTTTTCCTGTGGTGGTGATTTACATGATTGAATTAATGCTGGAGAGCCTGAGGGACTGCAAAGGGTACAAGTACTACATTTGACTAGTCAGAGCATCTTCTCACTATAAAACACTGATTTCTATGTGGTGTATTGTACATATATAGTCCAGTGCAGCCTCCTTTCCAGATGCTCTCTTTTCCTGTCGAGTTATGCAGGCAATTAATTTCCTCTTTCACTGCCCTATTTCTTCTTGCTTCATTTACGTGCAGCAATGATGCCTTTTCCAATTGATTTCCCTAATTTAATGAATGCTACTTGGTTAATGGTCATAACTACAGATGCACCAATCAGGGTGTTCCTGATATCGTTGAGGTCTGAACAGATGACATCGATTTTAAGTAGTTTTGATTTATTATTATTTTTTACTTCCATGACCTCTAAATAATAAAGGTGGTAGCTTTGAGTGCAACAGAAACTGAAGAACTACAAGAAAATCTCTTTTCATGTCTCAGAGCATATGTTCGCACAGAACTGTGAAAACTGATCAGGGCTGATCTGATGTTTTTGCAGATCCACTTGTGCATCTCCAGTTACAACTCATTGAATTAGTTAAGTCATTAAATTAGTTTCCCTTAAAAAGAAACTGCCGGAAACTTGACACTCTTCATTACCCTTAACATGACATTTCAACAGTGAAGCAGCGGAGGAAGCGTCATGCGGTCGGAACGTTTTTTTGTTTTTCCAGCAGAAAATGGGAAGCTGGTCAGACTTGGAAAATACCTGCATAAGACAACAACCCCAAACATCAAACAACAGTTATTATGAAACAATTTAGATTGTTGCTTATTGAATACATGGCAGGTGAAACTCCAGACCTTAATCTAACTCAGCCTTTGTTGCAACGCTTAAAATTGCTTTTTATGGATGCTCTACTTTTAGTCTGACTGAGCTTGAGGTATTTTACAAAGGTGGATGGGGACAAAATTTGTCAGTATATGTGGCTGGAAGAGATGTACGCCAAAGAACTGCAGCTGAAACTCCAGTAAATGGTGGTTCCGCAAAGAATTTATTTAAGTAAGCCTAAGTTGCATATTTTTATTTTAATAATTGTTTAAAAAATTGTGTATCCTTTTTCTTCTGCTTCATAATTATGAACTATTATCGTGTTGAGCCATCAAATCAAATCCCAGCAAAATACTGAAATCAATCTGGTTGTGGCATTCCATAGTGTGTTTGAAAACGTTTGCAACCCCCTGTATAAAATTTCATGGGAACTTGTGTGAAGTGAGTCAACAGGTAAGCTTTTGTTAGGTTGCCATTATCTTTTTGTTGGCATTTCTATGTTGGTAAAGCTTTTTGTTTTTAGCTGTTCAACTAATCTTATTATGAAGGTAACCAGAAATCCCTTTTGATCTGGTTACAGCTGATTTAATTTATCAAATATAATAAGCCTGAAAAATCCAAACAAATAAGCAGACTAACTGGACATATCCATAAGGAGTTGCTCATGATTTAAACATACAGGTTCTGCTTTGTTTTTGGATGCACCTTGCAAAACAAAATTGTCTGGTATGAAGTGAATATTGTGTTATTTCTCTTTGTACATGTTTATCTCCAGCTCTGTTTGACCAGTCATGAATATAAACTGTTTCACGGCTGTGCCTTTCTTGCGCTGGCCTCGTGCTGAACTTTAATTACTGAAAGCAGCCTGGTGGAAAAGCATTTCTTTTCCTGCGGACACAGTAGCTCCCTCCCTCTCTTCCCCTCCCGCCTTTTTGTTCCTCTTTCTGACCGCTCTCCACCACATTCTTGCCCTGACAGTATTTTCTGTGTCTTTGGTGGCTGAGAACCAGCACCATGCTTCCCTTCTTGTGAAAATGTTAAGAGGTCATGCTGGTCCAAAGTGGATGAGCAAGAGGAAGCTGACACTAAAAGTACACATTCAATTTACTTGGAAGTTTTTAGTCAGCTATTTTGTTGGAAAAGAAGCCATAAAAGGAGCAGAGTACAAATATTCAGCTCCCGAGTCATTAGCTGAAGCTTCCATCCTTCAGGTTTTGCTTGTTTTCTTTGGAGCACCTGTAATTGGTCCCCAGTGGCTTGTTTGGCAGACAAGATTATCCCCTGAACATCAACAGATAGGTGAAACGTCTTGACAGTTTTTCCAAGACAGTTGTCCCGGGGGACTCCATTGATTGTATGTTTTTCATAAAATCTCAAGTTTTTCCTTTCCCATCCTCCCTCTCAGACTTTTTTGCTACTTTCATGTCCGCGTAACTTTGGACCCGTTTCTTTTTCTGCTACCGTCACCCAAAATACATAACTCTATCTTCCTTCTTAATCTTCCACTCATGTGATATAGCAAAAGACAAGACTAAATTGCCCAGTGATGTTTTAAAACAGTAACTTTGACTTTCTGTGAAAACAAAGATCAAATTCGATTTGGCTTTTGTGAATACTCACTCTGTCAAAAAAAAAAAAAAAACACAATTCAGCCTCCCAGTACATGACGTAGTCTCTACATGTCAGTGTGATTTTGATTGCTGCGCAATGTAAACAGCACACAAAAAAAAAGACAGACTGACATTTAAGAAAATCTCCTGCCTTAGGTTCTCATGAAGAAACCCACAAGTACTACTGCAGACTGCAGTAACTTGCAAAAATGAGTCAACTTGCGATTTCCTCTGAAAATGGAACAACCACAAAGGGATTTTCCAGTAAAAAAATGATTTGATGTCATATTACAGTAACCTTGTGTACTCATTGTGTTGTGCTGGTTCAGTGCTTCTGTGATGAATTCTCTTCCTTTAGCTTTTGCAGATGGTTCACATTCTTGCTTTTTTGGAAACTGAAAGCTGTGCAGGGTGCCACCGACTTTACTTGTGATTTGTGGACTCACTCAAAGACGAGTCGTTTATGACAAAAATGTTTTTGTCAAAAAGACATTTCCTTATAAAGCCTACAAACCTGGTGATGGAACTAACTATGTGCACTTGCTTTGTCTTCATATTCCATGAATTGACTTTGTGAATTAGAGTTGTGTGTCTTTGTGCTCCTGTTTCAATGCAATTAAGTTGCAAAACTAATCCTGGACCAGTGCCTTTGTGGTGTTTTTTTTTTCTGTCTCACTCTCAAACCTTAGTTAGTCTATGCAGTCGGCTGCTCCTGCTGAACCAGGTAAATGTTTAAAAGGATTAAAAAGGGAGTTTCTTTCCACTGTCACCACGTGCTTGATCAGAATTGTGGATTGCTGCGAAATCAACAGTTTGATGTAATCTGCTGGGCTTCATTAAGAGCTTTGTACCAATTAAAATGATGTAATTTGAGTCTGATTATATGATCACAAAACCTTAGAATGGATAGTATATATAGCATTAATTTTGGAGCCAACTGGATCCTGTACACTTGAATTTTAACTTGACCTATTTCTCTTGGGCTGTACGCCACACAGACTTTTCTGCAGGTGAAATTATTTCCCTGCTGTGCTTTGAAAAATTAAAGGCTTGCGGAGTACTCCTGTCACTGTCTGAGAACATTTACGATAGACAGCCCTTGGCAATACCGAGAACTACAGACCAAAATGTACGTATTTCAGTATAAATCTATTTTTATTCACGTTTCAATCCACACAATCAACAACACGCTGCATTTCATTTTTACGGCTTGACAAAAGCTGTAATAAAGTTAGTCTAAAATTTCATTTGCTTCAGCGGGTGATTTAATGGTTGATAACAATTGACTGGGATTCGTCAGAAGATACATAAAAGATATTTTGTTTGGTCGGCACTGCAGCTCTTCACACAAGGATCGTAAATGGACAACGACACACAAAGAAAATAATTATTGAGCAAAAAGAGAATGGTACAAAGACAAAGCAATTTGGAGAAACTGATGGGTTGAGAAAGTGGTTGTTTTTTTCCCTTAAATGGGGTTGGGGGAGTTGGAGGAGAGTAAATGACAGATCTAAACAAATCTGCCTGATTGTGTGTTTGATTGTTCTGTTGCTGAATGGCAGGACAGACATTGTAGAGAAGTCTGTCACTGATTATTTGTTTAGGCCGTGGCCAGTTCCATTTACATAGGGAGGAAGCCATCCATTTTAAAGAAAATATAGGATGGATGGATGGATGGATGGATGGATGATGGTAACAACACAGTGGGGCTCATCAAAACATATTTAAATATAACTTGATGGACAGCAAGATTTTTCTGTTGTAGGGTGAAGCACATTGTCATCAACATAATAATTTCATATAACTTAGTCAACAAACTATTTTACAAAAATGCAAATGTGCACTTTTCTTTTCTGTCTTTAATGACTCATGTGTCAACCACCCATAAAGAAAAGAAACAATTATCAACTGATACTCACAAATACAATGATTGTTTAGCAACCATGCTGGCAGTTCTCCGACCAGAAATAAATTAAGTATCTGCTTATGAAATGCGTAACTCTACACTAACGTGGTTATAGGTCAGAAGATTTGTCAGCTGAAAAGGTCACATATCCAACCTTTCCTTCTTTTTGTGTTTGCAGGCCCCTGGGCATGTTTATGATTGAGTTAAACCATTTTATCAGGTTTGACAGACAGTTGCGACATATTTGCTGTATGAATATGGCAGATCTGTCAACCTTCCGGTGGCCTGCTGCTAGAGTTAGCAGACTGATGGATTTAGATGCGTCTTCCCCTGAGAATGACATTCTCTCATCAATGACACAGTTCACCTCTCCTTTTTCTTTCTGTCTCCCCTCCATCTTTCTGGTATTTTTGACTTTCCTTGCTGTCTTTCTGCATTTTACCTTCACTTGCCCCTATTACTTCCCTCTTAGAAATTGAAGAGGAAAGGAATCCCACTCACTCCAGCACTTTTAAGTACTAAGACCTAAAACAATAGGCTATAGGATTTCTAATTTTGGAACATTTTCTAGTTTCTTAATAGCTTCTACTCCCTAGCTTTACAGGCTAATAAACCAAGAAAACACAATAAATGCATTGTACTGGTAGGCATTGCATAATTTATAAAATCATAAAGTCACAACTATTTGAAACCTGGAAATTCACTACCAGTCCTTAATTTCCTGCTCATTACATTTTAATGCATGGTCAAGCTTTCAGTGCAATTTACAATCTCTTTTGATGGGAAATGAAATATTTCTACTTATTGAAATTGACAAATATTCAACAGTGGATTAAAGGACTTGATGAATTTTTTTTTCTTGAGGAGCTTTTTAAATGTTTAACATCTTTCTTTAGCCAGCAGGTTTTGACTATTTCTGACCGTGTTGGACATTGCTTTGATGTATAACCTGCATAGCCAGGAATGTGATTGGTATGCATGTTTACCTAATCTTAAACCAGTAGAGATCTTCTTTTCCTGAATTTGAATTTGCCAAAAAAAATATTAGCTCATCTTAAAAGCTTTTAGTGCTGTCACTTCCGTAGCTGATATCTCATATCTGCACCTGCAGATATGAGATGTATTTGGTAGCAGATAGCTACAGAAGAAACCTCTAGAAACTGTTGCTGGTTTCTCGAGAACTCATCTTTATAAACCAGCAACCATTAGAGCCCCACCACATAAAAATAGGTTTCCTGTAGACAAGCAAGGAAACAAATTCAATTCGATGAGCAAAAGCATAGAACACCAGTACTTGGAATGAACACTACAGCCTATGATCATGATGTTTCTGCTGTAGTAGGCTGGTTGCTTGCCCTTATTTTTTTATAATCAAATATCATTGCTTCACCCATTTCTATGGCCAGGCTTAAAATGTACACAAACAGATGTAAAGATTTAAAGTTTTTCTTTTAAAGTGTCCATTTGTCTTAGTTTAGAAGGTCTTGCACATCCATAAATCATGATTTGGGAGTCAGTATATGATGACCTGGACGATATGGAGTGACAGTGGAGACAATGATAGGGGTTCATCCTGTAACCGGCGGGTTGTCGGTTCGAGTCCATCCATCCATCCATCCATCCATCCATCCATCCATCCATCCATCCATCCATCCATCCATCCATCCATCCATCCAT